>JAQNBH010000093.1:0-24175 GCA_028752905.1 Cladorhizidae sp. MBARI D1340-BT2
TGGGTTACCCGTCACAAACTTGAATGGGTCACCCATCACAAATATGAATGGGTCAGTGTTTATTATGTGGATATTATTCGATGTCTCGGTGAACAAAAAGCTAACGAGCCGTTTGTAACGATCTGTGACAGGCTCTCTTGCCCTGCGGGCAGAGTTCACCAGTACGAACTTGTGACATGCATGCATGCACTTGCACACACATCATTGCATCTGGTAGTCTATTTCAAATATGCATTAGCGCTAATTAACCCTCTCATGGAGATGGTTTTTCACCCCATTTCTCCTAATTTTTCCTAATTTTACCAGTATTTCCAAAGAAGAGATGAAATACCTAGCAACCATTGTTTATGAGAGAGCCACTGCTTTGAGGATCATCTTTGATTCAATCATGGTTGCTTAGCAACCAACCACCAAGATGTAAATATCATTATAATGTGTTGACATTGCATTTTTCTACATAAACATACACTAAATGCCACTGTTGGTGTTTCCTTACTGTTGGCTGCTACTTTGGGTGGCTTCAACTGATACCCTCACACAATACTTGGCCTCACCACTGCACATGCATGGATAGTGGTAAAGGTCTAAGATGCCTTCTAGTATGTCCTTGACCCCACACACTTACTGCAAGTGTGGAGTCGAACTCGTTATCTGAGGATTCCTCAGAAGATAGAGGGGAACAAAAAGGACAAGAGGTAGTGGGAAGTGCCACTACCACATAAGGTGCATGGGTCGCAACCACACTATTGAAATACCTGGCACTCTGACCCCTGCATCAGTGCCAAAGGCTTCACCAGCATCACATGAAGAGAAGAGCTACACCAATGCCCAGTCCAGTGTAACTGCTTCGACTCATGCACGGCTATGCCTAGCCACACCCCTAGCCCTATGCCTAGCTATAGCCACATCCTAACTTACTTTATGCCCTATTTATAGCCCTAAAGCCAAAGCCATAGGGACTAATTACTTTATGCCCTATTTAAAGCCCTAATTAAAGCCCTAAAGCCATAGACACACCCTAATTACTTTATGCCCTATTTATAGCCCTAAAGCCAGAGACTATGCACTATTTATAGCCCTAAAGCCATAGACTATTAATTACTTTATGCCCTATTTATAGAGACTAATTACTTTTATGCCCTATTTAAAGCCCTAATTAAAGCCCTAAAGCCATAGACACACCCTAATTACTTTATGCCCTATTTATAGCCCTAATTAAAGCCCTAAAGCCATAGAGACTAATTACTTTATGTCCTATTTAAAGCCCTAATTAAAGCCCTAAAGCCATAGAGACTAATTACTTTATGTCCTACTTTATGCCCTATTTATAGCCCTATAGCCCTAAAGCCATAGAGACTAATTACTTTATGCCCTATTTATAGCCCTAAAGCCATAGACTATTAATTACTTTATGCCCTATTTATAGCCCTAAAAGCCATAGATACACCCTTAGCTCACTACGTAAATGAATGATCACCGATGGAAAAGATCTGCCTCGTCCCTATACTCACAACAATAACGCACAGGCATGGTTATACCATCCTACATTTTAAAACAGAACCAACAGAGAGAGACCCATCCGTTCAACAATAGCTTCTTTAGCATGTGTAAAGGTTCTAAATAATTCCCCTAAACCATCAACCAGTACAACAACCTGAAGCTAAGCCATATAAGATCATGATTCAAAGGACAACTAATCCTAGATAGCCAGCTGGGATCATCAACCTGGAGCTCTTAAGTCATTTCCACAATTATCTTGAGTGTTTCCTTTTTCAGGATTGTCTCACCTTTGTGGTTTCCTTATTAGAGATTCATCACTCACTTGGAGACTGTGAACTCATTATGTGTACAACATGTGGTTAGCTAAACTGCTTGCACTTAATGACTTTTCACCCATCAAACTAATGCAACCATCATTCTGCAAGATTTGTAGTTACATGCCTAATGATGGCTTTCCCTACATGTCTGCTCAAGAGAATTTGAAAGTCATGGTACAGTTGTAGATTCAAAGTTGATGTACTTCCACCTTGTCATATCTACATCTGGACTGCAGGATTATCTGCCACAGTGTCTCTCCATAGGCTATCACGATCAAGTTTCAGTCAACACTCACTAGTTTGAACGTGGTATATATGATATTGTAGCGAGTCAAGGTATTTATTTCAACACACAAATCAATAGTGCCAATCCTCTAGGTACAAAGTACAAGAGGGAAAAATCGTTACTCCTCGCTGATTACTAAGTTAAAGGGTTTAGTATCAGCGTGTGGAAATGGTCGCCACATGACCCCCCCCCCCCCCCGCCCAGAACCTTGAGTGCAGAAGATCAGCAGTAACGGGCAGGAGGTCATGTGGGCTACTGACAACCGAAATCTTAAAACTCAGCAGCTTGATTCTTGTACAGACTCAGTGGCTCATGCTTCTACAGACAGAAGAGACACAGAGACCAATTATTATCAAAGAGCTGTTGACATCATTCACAAGAGCTCTGAGACACAATTTTCAAGTGCGAAGGATATTCAGCCCTAGATATCAGCCGCAGAGGAATCGCACTTTGGCATTAAAAGTTTGCTGAAGTGGCTAACCAGCTACTTTGTGGGAGAGTCGATGGAGTTTTTGGACAAGCCAAAGCACTGCCCACATTAACTTCATAGGAAGCTGCACAGAGAACAATTAGACCTTGCTGTGGAGGTTTCATCAGTGCACAGAGTTTCTGCGGGGACTTGCTAGTTATTATGCGTCTAGTAGCACTGGTTGTTAGAGCAGCCTGGTCATTCTACTTCATTGGTCCGCCAAAAGCCTTTGATTCCGTCAACTGATAAGCTCTCTGTAATTCGTGGTGGATAGCTAGCTACCAGTAGTATAGCAGGCTCAAGCGAGCCTTGGCATCTCATTATTCCTGATGAAGGCTAGAGCATTTATTAGAAACGTCGAGAGAATACAAGATTATTGAGAAGGTTATTATAATTTAATATAATTGCCTTCCAAAGTTCACGATGACAGCTCAGGGTATTGCTGATAGTCCACCATCAGAGAGTGTCTCTTGTTATTGCTGATGTCCACCATCAGAGAGTCTCTCTTGTTATTGCTGATGGTCCACCATCAGAGAGTCTCTCTTGATATTGCTGATGGTCCACCATCAGAGAGTGTCTCTTGTTATTGCGCGATGGCCACCATCAGAGAGTCTCTCTTGTTATTGCTGATGGTCCACCATCAGAGAGTCTCTCGGTTAGAACCAGTGTCAAGTAGGGGTGTTTGGAGTCCACTTCCGATTGCTCTCACGTGGCAAAAATAACAGAATCGCAAACGAGTTCCAACTTGATGGCAAATTCTCAAGCATCCAGCCAATACGAGCTAATGCTGAACCTAATCTGTGTCCTCCAGTCTGCGGCTGACTTCGCCATGACATCCCATGATCCTGACATCCCATGATCCTGACATCCCATGATCCTGACATCCCATGATCCTGACATCCCATGATCCTGACATCCCATGATCCCTGACATCCCATGATCCCTGACATCCCATGATCCCTGACATCCCATGATCCCTGACATCCCATGATCCCTGACATGCCATGATCCTGACATCCCATGATCCTGACATCCCATGATCCCTGACATCCCATGATCCTGACATCCCATGATCCCTGACATCCCATGATCCTGACATCCCATGATCCTGACATCCCATGATCCCCCAAACATGCAATGGAGTGCCGATGGTGATCGAGTATGTGAGAGGGATACATAATATTCAGGGGTCGGAATGTTTGTACAAGCAACCCCCAAAGGGGACCCACTGCCTGCGGACATCTTTCTGTCATAATTCTCAGATTTTTTCACATGCCACTTGCCATTGCTGCAGGTGCAGAGTCCATTACTCCGCAGACTTGGACTCCGCTCTAGCCACCGCCCACACCCACTGGCACCCAGCGTGTGCATGTGTGTGTGTGTTTGATGTGTGCATGTGTGTGTCTACATGCGTGTGTGTGTGTGCATGTGTGTGCATTGTGATGTGTGTGCATGTGTGTGCATGTGTGATGTGTGTGCATGTGTGTGCATGTGTGTGAGTGTGTACATGTGTGTGATGTGTGTGCCCCCACCTGGAAATTGTATTATTAAAATGCATTATAAACTTTGGTGTACAGTACAGCTAGTGTAGACAACCATTGCCTGCAGCTGCTGGTGCCATGTACACCAGCCGTGTAGAGTACCACTGCTTGCAGCTGCTGGTAACAGCTCTTGTAGAGAACCATTATTACCTGCACCATTACCATGGTTCCTACTCATGCTAGTGATACTCAGGAACGAGAAAATAACCACTAGTGGTACTACTACACAGGGTTTCATTTAGGGGGGGGGGGGGGGGGCAGTTGCCCCCCCTTGGAACATTTTCCCCTCACCTGGAAATTGTACTATTAAAATTTATTATAAACTTTGTCACATCTTTAACCATCATGCCCCCCCCTTAATAAGATTCCTCCAGTTGCCCCCCCTTGGACAATTTTCTAAATGCAACCTTGCTACATACACACTATTATCTATTATCTTGCATGAAATATACAGCTTGCCTCCCTTTAACAACCTAACCATCCATGACAGTTTGCCTAGAGGAAATACCAGTGAGTACATCAAGTATAGAATATATATATACTCACAGTCCTATTGGCTTGCTCACCACCTCAACCTAACCATCCATGTCAATGGGTTGTCTTAATAAACCACTATGCAGTGCTTGGAGTTGGCATGTCTTGCAACCACTGGAATTACTAATTACTAACCAAGTAGGATGCAAAGTCCACATTAATTTTAAACAATTTACTTGTAGTTCATCTCTTCTAAAAAAATCGTTTCCTGAAAAGCAAATTCAAAGAAGTGGAGCAGAAGAGAGACTCATTAGTGCTCCTTTATATAATTGTTTCTCATAGGAGGGATTAACAGTAGCAGGACACACACTGGACCAACACCACACTGGGTGGAGGCAGGTTGAAGTAGGTTGACAATAGCTCTATGGTGACACACACTGGACCAACACCACACTGGGTTGAGGCAGGTTGAAGTAGGTTGACAATAGCTCTATGGGGACACACACTGGACCAACACCATACTGGGTGGAGGCAGGTTGAAGTAGGTTGACAATAGCTCTATGGGGACACACACTGGACCAACACCATACTGGGTGGAGGCAGGTTGAAGTAGGTTGACAATAGCTCTATGGTGACACACACTGGACCAACACCACACTGGGTTGAGGCAGGTTGAAGTAGGTTGACAATAGCTCTATGGGGACACACACTGGACCAACACCATACTGGGTGGAGGCAGGTTGAAGTAGGTTGACAATAGCTCTATGGGGACACACACTGGACCAACACCATACTGGGTGGAGGCAGGTTGAAGTAGGTTGACAATATGACACACACTGGACCAACACCACACTGGGTTGAGGCAGGTTGAAGTAGGTTGACAATAGCTCTATGGGGACACACACTGGACCAACACCATAATAGGTTAAGGCAGGTTGATAGGTTGACAGTAGCTCTATGGTGACACACACTGGACCAACACTCTCCACTCCACACTTCTCCTCACTCAAGCTAACCTGTCAGCCTCTATAGCCTCCCCGCCGAAGGCCACCACAGTCCTGATGGCAGTGATGGCTTCTTCCACAGCTGCGCTGGCTGATGCTAACTGTTGCTGCTCTTTTGAAGTCAACACCAGCAAAATCTGAAAGGTTGAAGAAGAGTGGGTGTGGCTTATTTATGGGATACCAACAAGTGAGAGAACACCAAATAATTAGTACTAGAGCTGTAAATGGAGTAAAATGACCACAGAGGAGGTGCCACCCAACATGTGCCCAGTACCACCCGACATGTGCCAGGTACCACCCAACATGTGCCCAGTACCACCCATACATGTGCCCAATACCACCCGACATGTGCCAGGTACTGCCCAGTACCACCCACACATGTGCCTGGTACCACCCACATATGTGACTGGTACCCTCGACATGTGCCAGGTACCACCCAACATGTGCCTGGTACCACCCACACATGTGCCCAGTACCACCCGACATGTGCCAGGTACCACCCACACATGTGCCCAGTACCACTCGACATGTGCCCAGTACCACCCGACATGTGCCTTGTGCCACCCACACATGTGCCCAGTACCACCCACACATGTGCCTGGTACCACCCGGCATGTGCCCAGTACCACCCGACATGTGCCCAGTACCACCCGACATGTGCCTGGTACCACCCACACATGTGCCTGGTACCACCCACACATGTGCCCAGTACCACCCACACATGTGCCCAGTACCACCCACACATGTGCCCGGTACCACCCACACATGTGCCCAGTACCACCCACACATGTGCCTGGTACCACCCACACATGTGCCCAGTACCACCCACACATGTGCCTAGTCCCACCCACACATGTGCCTGGTACCACCCAAACATGTGCCCAGTACCACCCACACATGTGCCCAGTACCACCCGACATGTGCCTGGTATCACCCACACACGTGCATGGTACCACCCACACATGTGCCCGGTACCACCCACACATGTGCACGGTACCACCCACACATGTGCCCGGTACACACACACATGTGCCCAGTACCACCCACACATGTGCCCAGTACCACCCACACATGTGCCCAGTGCCACCCACACATGTGCCCAGTACCACCCACACATGTGCCCAGTACCACCCACACATGTGCCCAGTACCATCCACACATGTGACCGGATTTGGAATGCCATTTTTAACAAAAGTGAGTTTTTTTTAAATTTTAATATTGGCACCTACATGTACATGTATGGTGCCTATAGATTATGTCCTGAAAGTTCCGAACTGTTTGAGCGCCTTTGAGCTTTTGACATCGAACAGTTGCCCACCAGCAAGCACTCAAAAATATAATTATCCGAGTAATTGCACTTCAAGTGCATTGCTAGGCACGGGCGGTGTGAAGCTGAATATTGTTTGTGTCTGCGACTGTTGCAGCTTCTCACTATTTCAAGGCTTTCCTGGCCCTTCTATTTGGAGAACAAGCTACGTCTTCTACACAAGCCATCTCTGTAAATCAAGGCTAACTTGCAAAGCTGAAGAATGCGTGCCTAATTGCGTGCTTGAAGCCCACATAGCAACAGTGTAAGTGCATGGACCTACTGTAGCTCACTGCAAAAGCTTGTTTAATCTTCTGGAACTAGCGTCTGGACTCATCACTGCCACAGATTTACAACCGAAGGAGATGTGTAGCCATGGATGCAATACGGAAACTCACCCCACTTCCTTTGTGTTCCCTTCTCTCCTATGATCCATTTTACAATTCCTTTTATGGAGATGTCAGAACCACTGAATCCATTGACGCCCGTGTAGGAGCAACACAGCCAAGGGCAACGCAACAAAATACCATAAGCAAGCCATTCATTGGCCAATGCTTTTAAACTGGCCGAAGCCATTCTAGCAATGCACTTCTTTTCGGATATTTTTGCAACCTTCGGGAGGTATTCTCGGATGGGCTAGTTTCAAGGTGGGCTTTAAAAAAAGTGCAGCCCATGTCCAAGCCTTGATCCACATCGCAAGTGTGTGGGCGTATAAATGGTTCGATGTGGTTTATTGGGTCAGGGTAATTTTTTCCCTGCTTAATAATCAAGGTCCCACCACCCCCCAGGCATTGCTAGTATTCGCTGGGGCTAGGGTAGACATGCATAGTTATATAAGGATAATGAGTGGGTATGGTAATTGATTAATTGGGGTGTGGTTCTTGGTTTTGACCGCAACATTTCCTATTTGCGGTAATTCCATTTTTAAGCTCCTTTCATCATCAACTCTAGAGACATACCCAACTGCTTATATGGAGCCAGTTGTAACCCAAACACAACCACAGTCATTGCTATAGCAACAGTATTCCATCAAAAGAAAGTGTGTGTGTGTGTGTTTATTGTGTGTGTATTGTGTGTGTATTTATTGTGTGTGTATTGTGTGTGTGTGTGTGTGTTGTGTATGTATGTTGTGTGTATGTATTGTGTGTGTGGATTGTGTGTGTGTGTGTGTGTGTTGTGTATATACGTTGTGTGTGGATTGTGCATGTGTGCAGCCTCCATTGCCCAATACTCCCAAAGTCTGGGCACTCACTCTACCAGAAATCTTGTAGGGCATTACCTTAATAAGCTGGAGTGGTTCCCACATTAATTTCAGGCTTCCTAACAGAGCGACCACTAAATGAGGGTGGACACAATTAACACCAACCCCAGGCTACAGGCATACGCAACCTCGTGTAGCCATGAACAATGCCTCCTCCCAGTCACTGTTGAGCTCGAGCCCGACAAACGCTCGCACAGAGAAATTGAATCCAGTGAGAGAAGACGACAGGTTGGCTAAGGCCCACACTAAGTTGGAAACAAAGTTGTTAATCCCGTCAACAACGAATATATGTATTTTCTTAGTTTCAAGTTCTTCACTATGATGATAGTGAAGAACTTGAAACTAACAAAAGAGAAAGAGAAGGCCAGAATCCTGTGGTTCTCGACTTTCCTGCTTGAAAGTGAGCTCAGTAATCTGTGGTGGGGTGGCTTCAGATACCACCTCACCCATCCTGCTTTGGACAGTGAACTCCCTCCTCTTCAATGCTCTCCTCTTGCCGATCTCAACTCTAAGCTTGGAATTAAAAATTATCTGGTTTTGCGTGTGAGATGGTCGTAAACAAATGGCTTACTATTTTGTGGAGATTAATGGGGCTAGCACTATTTGAGGGAGAGCATTATTTCAGGACGAATATTATAGGAGAGCAAATATAATTAAGGAAACAGGTAGTTAGATGTTACTCCATGCAGGAGCTGAGTCGGGTGAGGTGGACATCTTACAAGAACTAGCATACCTGACCTCAGCATCAAGGATGTGCTAATTACGAATAGTGCAGACCCACCTCTATGGGGACAACTGATTGATTGTGGCATTCCAGGTGCTAATGAAGAATTAGCACTTAATGCCAAAATCCCCAATGTATACCCTAAGGTTGCCAACAGCCATTCACAACTATTCCAGCTACTCTTATCACCTAATTCATCAGGATGATTAGCATACCTGGCCAAGCATGCCAAGCCTCCACACTGAACACCTGATCAGCCCAGTGGTCTTCCACCCACAAACTAGTGTTAGGGAGGATGTGACATAAAATGGTCCATACCAGATCGACCAACAATCAATCAAGACATTTCTTTTTCAACCGGCTTCCTCGATTGTGGAATTCACTATTACCCATTGACTTGACACTAAGAAAGCACGTGAAATTGAAATTTTGGAACCATTTCATTGTGCATTTCAATCCACACAATCCATGCTCATTTCATTGTTGATGCCCATGTGAGAGTCGCATGCTTGTTCCTCACACCACCAACAATACATTCATGGCTACCATGGCTACCAGTTAATTCTGGCCAGCCTTCAGCTTGTGCTGAATAATAATAAATAATGTAGGGAACTGGTAAAGGGTTCTTCGAAATACATCGTGAGGCCTTTGTGCTGTGTCTCTTCGGGTCCCACCAGCTATCAAGCAGTTCACAATATTTAGACTTGTCGTGTCTCTTTGCTTCGAGAAACTCCACCCATTAATTAATAAACCTTCCCTACATAGCTTGCGCAGAACAGGTATGTCCAGTTTTAGGAAATCTCCACACTACATTTAAACAACCTTAAAGCTCTCGCCTTAAGTGTTTCTGCAAAACACAAATAAAGCACACCATCACATGTCGACCATTGCATCGCAAATGGAGCTAGCGAATAGAAATCGAGTCCATTCGAGCGATATGATGCGACGTCACGCGATTGTGACTTCACGTTCACAATATATGACCCGATTTGCGAAAACAGGACTAAACGTACGTCTAGTGAGCGAACATAAGTTCCAGCCAAACTTCTTGCTATCTTGGAGTGTCTGAAGAGGCAAAGGCTATAGAGATAAGAGGAACCACAATGGGAATGCGTGGGATCTCCACACCTCGGACCACGAAGGCATTTGCCAGAGGAAACGAGAGCGAAGGAAATTGTCTCCTTGTTGAGGCCGAGTGGGTGCAATGGCATCATAGCCAACTAGTTTGGTAAGCACCTCTACCTATAACAACAAAAAGTGGATTGAAAGCGAAGTCTACAAGGCATTTGATTCAACTAACATAATCTACACGAGATCTTTAAGAAATGATTAGTTAGTAACCAGCATCATAACTACCCACCCACACAGTATTTAATTATCTTGCAGGTGTGGTCTCTTAGGGAAGAGTTGTAGACACTGGCACTGGAATCCAACAGAAGGAAAAGTCCCTTAGATAAGCTCCTTTCTTCTGAGAAGCCCTACCCAAGTCACCTGTCAGTCTAGGACAGCCATCCTTTGTGTGTGCGCACAAACTGGGCCAACCCCACGGATAATTGTTTGCCATAGGAGGCACACGCCCCCACATTTGACAGCTACAATAGCTAGAGTAAGCTTGGCTGATATTTTCGCACAGTTATTTATTCTTTCCTACTGAGCTACAGAAGAGCAGCCTATACCCAGGCAGGGAACACTGAATCTCTTTTTAAAAAAATCCTTTTTTTAATGCATATCACCAACAGAATAACAGAAGGTGTGTAGACCTATATCCATTACATGTATATATAGTTATATGTACTAGTAGGGGTGCCAGACGTTGCCAGGACAACCAAAGAGATGTGATGTATGTATTGACCATACACTCATGATGCAAGCCAAACCATAAGGGTACCTGGTATGACCGGAACAACAGGAGCAAGAGGTCCAACAATTACACAGAGCTGGGCTCCTCATGAAGCAGAGCCTAGGCAGGCTGGGCTCCTCATGAAGCAGAGCCTAGGCAGGCTGGGCTCCTCATGAAGCAGAGCCTAGGCAGGCTGGGCTCCTCATGAAGCAGAGCCTAGGCAGGCTGGGCTCCTCATGAAGCAGAGCCTAGGCAGGCTGGGCTCCTCATGAAGCAGAGCCTAGGCAGGCTGGGCTCCTCATGAAGCAGAGCCTAGGCAGGCTGGGCTCCTCATGAAGCAGAGCCTAGGCAGGCTGGGCTCCTAATGAAGCAGAGCCTAGGCAGGCTGGGCTCCTAATGAAGCAGAGCCTAGGCAGGCTGGGCTCCTCATGAAGCAGAGCCTAGGCAGGCTGGGATCCTCATAAGCAGAGCCTAGGCAGGCTGGGCTCCTCATGAAGCAGAGCCTAGGCAGGCTGGGCTCCTCATGAAGCAGAGCCTAGGCAGGCTGGGCTCCTCATGAAGCAGAGCCTAGGCAGGCTGGGCTCCTCATGAAGCAGAGCCTAGGCAGGCTGGGCTCCTCATGAAGCAGAGCCTAGGCAGGCTGGGCTCCTCATAAAGCAGAGCCTAGGCAGGCTGGGCTCCTCATGAAGCAGAGCCTAGGCAGGCTGGACTCCCCATGAAGCAGAGCCTAGGCAGGCTGGGCTCCCCATGAAGCAGAGCCTAGGCAGGCTGGGCTCCCCATGAAGCAGAGCCTAGGCAGGCTGGGCTCCTCATGAAGCAGAGCCTAGGCAGGCTGGGCTCCCCATGAAGCAGAGCCTAGGCAGGCTGGGCTCCCCATGAAGCAGAGCCTAGGCAGGCTGGGCTCCCCATGAAGCAGAGCCTAGGCAGGCTGGGCTCCCCATGAAGCAGAGCCTAGGCAGGCTGGGCTCCCCATGAAGCAGAGCCTAGGCAGGCTGGGCTCCCCATGAAGCAGAGCCTAGGCAGGCTGGGCTCCCCATGAAGCAGAGCCTAGGCAGGCTGGGCTCCCCATGAAGCAGAGCCTAGGCAGGCTGGGCTCCCCATGAAGCAGAGCCTAGGCAGGCTGGGCTCCCCATGAAGCAGAGCCTAGGCAGGCTGGGCTCCCCATGAAGCAGAGCCTAGGCAGGCTGGGCTCCCCATGAAGCAGAGCCTAGGCAGGCTGGGCTCCCCATGAAGCAGAGCCTAGGCAGGCTGGGCTCCCCATGAAGCAGAGCCTAGGCAGGCTGGGCTCCCCATGAAGCAGAGCCTAGGCAGGCTGGGCTCCCCATGAAGCAGAGCCTAGGCAGGCTGGGCTCCCCATGAAGCAGAGCCTAGGCAGGCTGGGCTCCCCATGAAGCAGAGCCTAGGCAGGCTGGGCTCCCCATGAAGCAGAGCCTAGGCAGGCTGGGCTCCCCATGAAGCAGAGCCTAGGCAGGCTGGGCTCCCCATGAAGCAGAGCCTAGGCAGGCTGGGCTCCCCATGAAGCAGAGCCTAGGCAGGCTGGGCTCCCCATGAAGCAGAGCCTAGGCAGGCTGGGCTGCCCATGAAGCAGAGCCTAGGCAGGCTGGGCTCCCCATGAAGCAGAGCCTAGGCAGGCTGGGCTCCCCATGAAGCAGAGCCTAGGCAGGCTGGGCTCGCCATGAAGCAGAGCCTAGGCAGGCTGGGCTCCCCATGAAGCAGAGCCTAGGCAGGCTGGGCTCCCCATGAAGCAGAGCCTAGGCAGGCTGGGCTCCCCATGAAGCAGAGCCTAGGCAGGCTGGGCTCCCCATGAAGCAGAGCCTAGGCAGGCTGGGCTCCTCATGAAGCAGAGCCTAGGCAGGCTGGGCTCCCCATGAAGCAGAGCCTAGGCAGGCTGGGCTCCTCATGAAGCAGAGCCTAGGCAGGCTGGGCTCCTCATGAAGCAGAGCCTAGGCAGGCTGGGCTCCTCATGAAGCAGAGCCTAGGCAGGCTGGGCTCCTCATGAAGCAGAGCCTAGGCAGGCTGGGCTCCTCATGAAGCAGAGCCTAGGCAGGCTGGGCTCCCCATGAAGCAGAGCCTAGGCAGGCTGGGCTCCCCATGAAGCAGAGCCTAGGCAGGCTGGGCTCCCCATGAAGCAGAGCCTAGGCAGGCTGGGCTCCTCATGAAGCAGAGCCTAGGCAGGCTGGGCTCCTCATGAAGCAGAGCCTAGGCAGGCTGGGATCCCCATGAAGCAGAGCCTAGGCAGGCTGGGCTCCCCATGAAGCAGAGCCTAGGCAGCCGGTAGCTTGGCTCCCCATGAAGCAGAGCCTAGGCAGCCGGTAGCATGAAGCAGAGCCAAGGCAGGCGGTATCTGGGCTTCCCATGAAGCAGAGCCTAGGCAGCCGGTAGCTGGGCTCCCCATGAAGCAGAGCCTAGGCAGCCGGTAGCTGGGCTCCCCATGAAGGCAGCTGGTAGCTGGGCTCCCCATGAAGGCAGCTGGTAGCTGGGCTCCCCATGAAGCAGAGCCTATAGCTAGGCAGCCGGTAGCTGGGCTCCCCATGAAGCAGAGCCTAGGCAGCCGGTAGCTGGGCTCCCCATGAAGCAGAGCCTAGATGGGCTCCCCATGAAGCAGCCGGTAGCTGGGCTCCGGTAACTATTTACAGAAATAAAATACTCTGTATGCTAGCATAGAATACAACATGAGAGGTGCCAGAGGTTTCTGTCGCAGCTCTCAAGCAAACCTTCCACTTCATCTAATGAAGATTGCACTAGAGACCCTAGCCACCTGGAGAGAACTCAGCACTACCGTCCGTAAGGCCTCTTGGGGAATGAAAATGAACTTGGCAGTGCAAAGACCCAGACCGAGTGCTCACTATGGAGAGGAGAGGACCCAGACCGAGGGCTCACTATGGAGATGGAAGGACCCAGACCGAGGGCTCACTATGGAGAGGAGAGGACCCAGACCGAGGGCTCACTATGGAGAGGAGAGGACCAAGACCGAGGGCTCACTATGGAGAGGAGAGGACCCACCGAGGGCTCACTATGGAGAGAAGAGGTCCCAGACCGAGGGCTCACTATGGAGAGGAGAGGACCCAGACCGAGGGCTCACTATGGAGAGGAGAGGGAGGGCTCACTATGGAGAGGAGAGGACCCAGACCGAGGGCTCACTATGGAGAGGAGAGGACCCAGACCGAGGGCTCACTATGGAGAGGAGAGGACCCAGACCGAGGGCTCACTATGGAGAGGAGAGGACCCAGACCGAGGGCTCACTATGGAGAGGAGAGGAACCAGACCGAGGGCTCACTATGGAGAGGAGAGGGCCCAGACCGAGGGCTCACTATGGAGAGGAGAGGGCCCAGACCGAGGGCTCACTATGGAGAGGAGATGACCCAGACCGAGGGCTCACTATGGAGAGGAGAGGGAGGGCTCACTATATGGAGAGGAGAGGACCCAGACCGAGGGCTCACTATGGAGAGGAGAGGACCCAGACCGAGGGCTCACTATGGAGAGAAGAGGACCCAGACCGAGGGCTCACTATGGAGAGAAGAGGAACCAGACCGAGGGCTCACTATGGAGAGGCAAGGACCCAGACCGAGGGCTCACTATGGAGAGGCAAGGACCCAGACCGAGGGCTCACTATGGAGAGGACCCAGACCGAGGGCTCACTATGGAGAGGAGAGGACCCAGACCGAGGGCTCACTATGGAGAGGCAAGGACCCAGACCGAGGGCTCACTATGGAGAGGACCCAGACCGAGGGCTCACTATGGAGAGGAGAGGACCCAGACCGAGGGCTCACTATGGAGAGAAGAGGAACCAGACCGAGGGCTCACTATGGAGAGGAGAGGACCCAGACCAAGGGCTCACTATGGAGAGGAGAGGACCCAGACCGAGGGCTCACTATGGAGAGGAGAGGACCCAGACCGAGGGCTCACTATGGAGAGGAGAGGACCCAGACCGAGGGCTCACTATGGAGAGGAGAGGACCCAGACCGAGGGCTCACTATGGAGAGGAGAGGACCCAGACCGAGGGCTCACTATGGAGAGGAGAGGACCCAGACCGAGGGCTCACTATGGAGAGAAGAGGAACCAGACCGAGGGCTCACTATGGAGAGGAGAGGACCCAGACCAAGGGCTCACTATGGAGAGGAGAGGACCCAGACCGAGGGCTCACTATGGAGAGGAGAGGACCCAGACCGAGGGCTCACTATGGAGAGGAGAGGACCCAGACCGAGGGCTCACTATGGAGAGGAGAGGACCCAGACCGAGGGCTCACTATGGAGAGGAGAGGACCCAGACCGAGGGCTCACTATGGAGAGGAGAGGACCCAGACCGAGGGCTTACTATGGAGAGGAGAGGACCCAGACCGAGGGCTCACTATGGAGAGGAGAGGACCCAGACCGAGGGCTCACTATGGAGAGGAGAGGACCCAGACCGAGGGCTCACTATGGAGAGGAGAGGACCCAGACCGAGGGCTCACTATGGAGAGGAGAGGGAGGGCTCACTATGGAGAGGAGAGGACCCAGACCGAGGGCTCACTATGGAGAGGAGAGGACCCAGACCGAGGGCTCACTATGGAGAGGAGAGGACCCAGACCGAGGGCTCACTATGGAGAGGAGAGGGAGGGCTCACTATGGAGAGGAGAGGACCCAGACCGAGGGCTCACTATGGAGAGGAGAGGACCCAGACCGAGGGCTCACTATGGAGAGGAGAGGGCCCAGACCGAGGGCTCATTATGGAGAGGAGAGGGCCCAGACCGACGGCTCACTATGGAGAGGAGAGGACCCAGACCGAGGGCTCACTATGGAGAGGAGAGGACCCAGACCGAGGGCTCACTATGGAGAGGAGAGGGCCCAGACCGAGGGCTCATTATGGAGAGGAGAGGGCCCAGACCGACGGCTCACTATGGAGAGGAGAGGACCCAGACCGAGGGCTCACTATGGAGAGGAGAGGACCCAGACCGAGGGCTCACTATGGAGAGGAGAGGGCCCAGACCGAGGGCTCATTATGGAGAGGAGAGGGCCCAGACCGACGGCTCACTATGGAGAGGAGAGGACCCAGACCGAGGGCTCACTATGGAAAGGAGAGGAACCAGACTGAGGACAAGCTTTAAAAACCAATTGAGAAATACTGCCAGGCATATTTTAAGCAAGAGCACACAATCTCCACCTGCTTCAGCTGCTTGCACTTTTCATTGGGCAAAGGCCAAGATTGTGGGTGTGGCCACTTTTCCCGCAAAAAAGAAAAGAAATCCAGCCAAAGCGAGACCTGCCAGACTGTCCTCGCTGTCTGTGATAATTACATCTAGTTGATGAGTAGTGTAAAGAAACCATACAGACACATGCATGGTTGGATACACACACCACACACTTGTATGGTCACTTACATATTGGCATGGCGTGTGACAGACCTTAAAAGAAGATCTCATTGCCCCCATCCCCACCAACCAGCCAAGTCATGATGACTGCCATAGTGTTTAGAACCACAGTGTACTCTCACCACCCACCAACACGACTCCATGTCACCATCAAGCAGCTGTCCTTGCCACAAGATGACTAAGTATTTACAACACCCACCATTAAGTACTGCCAGCACCTCGGTCACCACCAGCACCTCGGTCACCACCAGCAGCTCGGTCACCGCCAGCACCTCGGTCACCACCTGCACCTCGGTCACCACCAGCACTTCGGTCACCACCAGCACCTCGGTCACCACTAGCACCTCGGTCACCACCAGCACCTCGGTCACCACCTGCACCTCGGTCACCACCAGCACCTCGGTCACCGCCAGCACCTCGGTCACCTCCAGCACCTCGGTCACCACCAGCACCTCGGTCACCTCCAGCACCTCGGTCACCACCAGCACCTTGGTCACCACCAGCACCTCCGTCACCACCAGCACCTCGGTCACCACCAGCACCTCGGTCACCACCAGCACCTCGGTCACCACCAGCACCTCGGTCACCTCCAGCACCTCGGTCACCGCCAGCACCTCGGTCACCGCCAGCACCTCGGCCCTCGGTCACCACCAGCACCTCGGTCACCACCAGCACCTCGGTCACCACCAGCACCTCGGTCACCACCAGCACCTCGGTCACCGCCAGCATCTCGGTCACCACCAGCACCTCGGTCACCGCCAGCACCTCGGTCACCACCAGCACCTCGGTCACCACCAGCACCTCGGTCACCACCAGCACCTCGGTCACCTCCAGCACCTCGGTCACCACCAGCACCTCGGTCACCACCAGCACCTTGGTCACCACCAGCACCTCGGTCACCACCAGCACCTCGGTCACCACCACGGTCACCTCCAGCACCTCGGTCACCACCAGCACCTCGGTCACCACCAGCACCTCGGTCACCTCCAGCACCTCGGTCACCACCAGCACCTTGGTCACCACCAGCACCTCCGTCACCACCAGCACCTCGGTCACCACCAGCACCTCGGTCACCACCAGCACCTCGGTCACCACCAGCACCTCGGTCACCTCCAGCACCTCGGTCACCGCCAGCACCTCGGTCACCGCCAGCACCTCGGTCCTCGGTCACCGCCAGCACCTCGGTCACCGCCAGCACCTCGGTCACCACCAGCACCTCGGTCACCACCAGCACCTCGGTCACCGCCAGCATCTCGGTCACCACCAGCACCTCGGTCACCGCCAGCACCTCGGTCACCACCAGCACCTCGGTCACCACCAGCACCTCGGTCACCACCAGCACCTCGGTCACCTCCAGCACCTCGGTCACCACCAGCACCTCGGTCACCACCAGCACCTTGGTCACCACCAGCACCTCGGTCACCACCAGCACCTCGGTCACCACCAGCACCTTGGTCACCACCAGCACCTCGGTCACCACCAGCACCTCGGTCACCTCCAGCACCTCGGTCACCACCAGCACCTCGGTCACCACCAGCACCTTGGTCACCGCCAGCACCTCGGTCACCATCAGCACCTCGGTCACCACCAGCACCTCGGTCACCACCAGCACCTCGGTCACCATCAGCACCTCGGTCACCACCAGCACCTCGGTCACCACCAGCACCTCGGTCACTGCCAGCACCTCGGTCACTGCCAGCACCTCGGTCACCACCAGCACCTCGGTCACTGCCAGCACCTCGGTCACCACCAGCACCTCGGTCACCATTAGAGGGATGTGAATTGGTTGCAGTGAAAGTCTATGACATGTCTGTGACTCTAATGAAGTGTATCTTTATAAGGACTGACAACACCACACCAAAATTGGAAGCATCAGCAGATAGTACATCCAATCCTGAACAACATGAATTTGAATCAATACGCATTGATCGGGTCCACACTAAATGGGATGGGGGGGTGAGTGGGTTTCCCCTCTTGTGCATGAGCTACCTACGGACCCGAAAGTGACCTGCCTACTGAACACAAAGAGGTCAGAGCTGAGGGAAGGAAAGGTATCAGCGAAGGATGGGGCTTCACGAATCCCACAAGGCGAAAAAACAGCGGTATTCTCTAGCTATAACAGTAGCTAGAGTAAGTCCAGCTTTATGCTCCAAAGTTTTCAGCAAGTAATACCTGATTGACAGCTCCGAACTGCAGCCATAGCGAAGATGATCCTTCATCACCTCGCGAGGCACATTGGGCCCGATGTGCATTGGGATGCAATTTCCAAATTCGAATTCAGCGAGGCTGCAGCCAGTGTGTGTTCAATGCAGATAGAGTTCATGCATTTGAGTGTGCAGTTTGGACAGGCTTTAGGAAACTGCTTGCAGATCAAGTCAGTGACTCTGAAACAGGAACTGTTTTACTGCCAACGGGTCTATACCGACCCAGCCCCATATTTCCAGCCCCCCAGTTTCTATCCCCCATGTTTCCAGTCCCATACTTACAACCTCCATGTTTCCAGCCCCCATGTTTCCATCCCCTATGTCTCCAGCCCCCATGTTTCCAGTCCCCATGTTTTCAGCCCCCATTTTTCCATCCCCTATGTTTCCAGCCCCCATGTTTCCAGTCCCCATGAAAATGGAAGTGAAGACAGGCCATTCAGATGTTTGAACTCTCTCTTATGTTACTGCTGGACATGCATGTTTATATGACCATCCAGAAAGGGCAATACAATAAATGAAACTTGAAACATTAAACTGGCTGGAAGTTGCTTTTGTTTTGCCATATACTGTATGCTTGCATGCACTATGAAGCCAGGGAAGCGGCACAGGCCTTGTGGAAGTCACAGCTTGCGTGCTTGGAAAAGGTACATGTGCCGTCTTTCCAGAGATACATGACAAGCAAGTCTTAAGGCTGGCTCACAATCCCTTTTTTCTGCTGCGCCGCGTCCTCAAAAGTAGCGTACTACCGCATCCTCATGGTTCACAATGTTGTTCCAAGACGTGCATTGTGAATGAATTCCAATCTTTGACCTCTTTATTGAAGATGGCGAATACTTGGGAATCCGACTTTGGCGACAGCTCTGAGAGCTGATGATGACTACGAGGAACACATCCATTGCTTAGAAACTACGCTTAGTGTAGCTTTCTAAATAATGCGCCGGTTGACAAAATCACATGCGATGAAGAAGCAATCTGATTGGCTGGACGGATGAGGACGCTTTACACCTAGACGCAAAAATAGAACTCAAGTCTCTCCGAACATCGCATTGCGTCGCGTCCTAAAGCTAGAACGCTTACGGACACGCACGGTTCACAAGATGCTTTAGGACCAATATGACGTGACGTTCGCTGTTTACGTCGTATTGCGAACCAGACTTAACATAAACGGATCCCTTGTAATCAAGCTACAATGTATGATACATGATAAGCAAGTGTAACACAAACAGATTCCTGGGATGTTGTCTTGAAAAGAGTTCAACAGCTTCAGCCCATCCCACCTTGAAGCCACTACATGTACTGTACGAATCGCTCTATTAAGTCTCAAATTCAGCAACAAAAAAATTAAAAATTCTTGAAATTAAAAAGGATTATAGTCGTGCGAGGTTGTTAGGTGGGCGGGCTTCAATGCAACCCACTCATAGGTCACCATTGGAATGTCAAACAAAAATGAAAGCATATAGCTTATTAATTTATCTAAAAAATTAGGTTATTGAGTATAAATATTTCGTGGGGACTATGAAGGAGTCTTACGGTCGATGAGATGATGACTGCCACGGTGATGAAGGGAGTCACTCCCAGAAGGAGAAGTGCGAGTCTCCACTCTCTGACGAATCCGATCACGAAGCCAGCTATAAAGGTGGTGGTCCACTGGATGAAGATCGCTAGCTGGTCTCCGATGCCATCACGAATCTTCTCTATGTCGCTACATGATAAAACAGAGCATATGTCTGTCATTGGATATTTGGACAACACAACGCCCTCACTCTGCTGATCACACTCTAAATTACTCATCCATAGTGTGAATTGTACTTAGGAATATTGCTTATCTATAGTACACTGGGAAAACTCCTGCAGTAAAACACATGGAACTCTACACTGGGAACTCTCAAAACTCCTAGGAATACTGGGAACTCTACACTGGGAACTCTAAAAGCTAGTAATAGAATACTGGGAACTCTACACTGGGAACTCTCAAAACTCCTAGGAACACTGGGAACTC
Organism: Cladorhizidae sp. MBARI D1340-BT2; assembly: GCA_028752905.1. Taxonomy (NCBI): domain Eukaryota; kingdom Metazoa; phylum Porifera; class Demospongiae; order Poecilosclerida; family Cladorhizidae; species Cladorhizidae sp. MBARI D1340-BT2. Next base: position 20,273 of record JAQNBH010000093.1, read on the forward strand.
TACACTGGGAACTCTCAAAACTCCTAGGAATACTGGGAACTCTACACTGGGAACTCTAAAAGCTAGTAATAGAATACTGGGAACTCTACACTGGGAACTCTAAAAGCTAGTAATAGAATACTGGGAACTCTACACTGGGAACTCTCAAAACTCCTAGGAACACTGGGAACTCTACACTGGGAACTCTCAAAACTCCTAGGAATACTGGGAACTCTACACTGGGAACTCTAAAAGCTAGTAATAGAATACTGGGAACTCTACACTGGGAACTCTCAAAACTCCTAGGAACACTGGGAACTCTACACTGGGAACTCTCAAAACTCCTAGGAATACTGGGAACTCTACACTGGGAACTCTAAAAGCTAGTAATAGAATACTGGGAACTCTACACTGGGAACTCTAAAAGCTAGTAATAGAATACTGGGAACTCTACACTGGGAACTCTCAAAACTCCTAGGAACACTGGGAACTCTACACTGGGAACTCTCAAAACTCCTAGGAATACTGGGAACTCTACACTGGGAACTCTAAAAGCTAGTAATAGAATACTGGGAACTCTACACTGGGAACTCTAAAAGCTAGTAATAGAATACTGGGAACTCTACACTGGGAACTCTCAAAACTCCTAGGAACACTGGGAACTCTACACTGGGAACTCTCAAAACTCCTAGGAACACTGGGAACTCTACACTGGGAACTCTAAAAACTCCTAGGAACACTGGGAACTCTACACTGGGAACTCTCAAAACTCCTAGGAACACTGGGAACTCTACACTGGGAACTCTCAAAACTCCTAGGAATACTGGGAACTCTACACTGGGAACTCTAAAAGCTAGTAATAGAATACTGGGAACTCTACACTGGGAACTCTCAAAACTCCTAGGAACACTGGGAACTCTACACTGGGAACTCTCAAAACTCCTAGGAACACTGGGAACTCTATACTGGGAACTCTCAAAACTGGTAATAGAATACTGGGAACTCTACACTGGGAACTCTCAAAACTCCTAGGAACACTGGGAACTCTACACTGGGAACTCTCAAAACTCCTAGGAACACTGGGAACTCTACACTGGGAACTCTCAAAACTCCTAGGAATACTGGGAACTCTACACTGGGAACTCTAAAAGCTAGTAATAGAATACTGGGAACTCTACACTGGGAACTCTCAAAACTCCTAGGAATACTGGGAACTCTACACTGGGAACTCTAAAAGCTAGTAATAGAATACTGGGAACTCTACACTGGGAACTCTCAAAACTCCTAGGAATACTGGGAACTCTACACTGGGAACTCTAAAAGCTAGTAATAGAATACTGGGAACTCTACACTGGGAACTCTCAAAACTCCTAGGAACACTGGGAACTCTACACTGGGAACTCTCAAAACTCCTAGGAATACTGGGAACTCTACACTGGGAACTCTAAAAGCTAGTAATAGAATACTGGGAACTCTACACTGGGAACTCTAAAAGCTAGTAATAGAATACTGGGAACTCTACACTGGGAACTCTCAAAACTCCTAGGAACACTGGGAACTCTACACTGGGAACTCTCAAAACTCCTAGGAATACTGGGAACTCTACACTGGGAACTCTAAAAGCTAGTAATAGAATACTGGGAACTCTACACTGGGAACTCTAAAAGCTAGTAATAGAATACTGGGAACTCTACACTGGGAACTCTCAAAACTCCTAGGAACACTGGGAACTCTACACTGGGAACTCTCAAAACTCCTAGGAACACTGGGAACTCTACACTGGGAACTCTAAAAACTCCTAGGAACACTGGGAACTCTACACTGGGAACTCTCAAAACTCCTAGGAACACTGGGAACTCTACACTGGGAACTCTCAAAACTCCTAGGAATACTGGGAACTCTACACTGGGAACTCTAAAAGCTAGTAATAGAATACTGGGAACTCTACACTGGGAACTCTCAAAACTCCTAGGAACACTGGGAACTCTACACTGGGAACTCTCAAAACTCCTAGGAACACTGGGAACTCTATACTGGGAACTCTCAAAACTGGTAATAGAATACTGGGAACTCTACACTGGGAACTCTCAAAACTCCTAGGAATACTGGGAACTCTCAAAACTCCTAGGAATACTGGGAACTCTACACTGGGAACTCTCAAAACTCCTAGGAACACTGGGAACTCTACACTGGGAACTCTCAAAACTCCTAGGAACACTGGGAACTCTACACTGGGAACTCTCAAAACTCCTAGGAATACTGGGAACTCTACACTGGGAACTCTAAAAGCTAGTAATAGAATACTGGGAACTCTACACTGGGAACTCTCAAAACTCCTAGGAATACTGGGAACTCTACACTGGGAACTCTAAAAGCTAGTAATAGAATACTGGGAACTCTACACTGGGAACTCTCAAAACTCCTAGGAATACTGGGAACTCTACACTGGGAACTCTAAAAGCTAGTAATAGAATACTGGGAACTCTACACTGGGAACTCTCAAAACTCCTAGGAACACTGGGAACTCTACACTGGGAACTCTCAAAACTCCTAGGAATACTGGGAACTCTACACTGGGAACTCTAAAAGCTAGTAATAGAATACTGGGAACTCTACACTGGGAACTCTAAAAGCTAGTAATAGAATACTGGGAACTCTACACTGGGAACTCTCAAAACTCATAGGAACACTGGGAACTCTACACTGGGAACTCTCAAAACTCCTAGGAATACTGGGAACTCTACACTGGGAACTCTAAAAGCTAGTAATAGAATACTGGGAACTCTACACTGGGAACTCTAAAAGCTAGTAATAGAATACTGGGAACTCTACACTGGGAACTCTCAAAACTCCTAGGAACACTGGGAACTCTACACTGGGAACTCTCTAAACTCCTAGGAACACTGGGAACTCTACACTGGGAACTCTCAAAACTCCTAGGAACACTGGGAACTCTACACTGGGAACTCTAAAAACTCCTAGGAACACTGGGAACTCTACACTGGGAACTCTCAAAACTCCTAGGAATACTGGGAACTCTACACTGGGAACTCTAAAAGCTAGTAATAGAATACTGGGAACTCTACACTGGGAACTCTCAAAACTCCTAGGAATACTGGGAACTCTACACTGGGAACTCTAAAAGCTAGTAATAGAATACTGGGAACTCTACACTGGGAACTCTCAAAACTCCTAGGAACACTGGGAACTCTACACTGGGAACTCTCAAAACTCCTAGGAATACTGGGAACTCTACACTGGGAACTCTAAAAGCTAGTAATAGAATACTGGGAACTCTACACTGGGAACTCTAAAAGCTAGTAATAGAATACTGGGAACTCTACACTGGGAACTCTCAAAACTCCTAGGAACACTGGGAACTCTACACTGGGAACTCTCAAAACTCCTAGGAATACTGGGAACTCTACACTGGGAACTCTAAAAGCTAGTAATAGAATACTGGGAACTCTACACTGGGAACTCTAAAAGCTAGTAATAGAATACTGGGAACTCTACACTGGGAACTCTCAAAACTCCTAGGAACACTGGGAACTCTACACTGGGAACTCTCAAAACTCCTAGGAACACTGGGAACTCTACACTGGGAACTCTAAAAACTCCTAGGAACACTGGGAACTCTACACTGGGAACTCTCAAAACTCCTAGGAACACTGGGAACTCTACACTGGGAACTCTCAAAACTCCTAGGAATACTGGGAACTCTACACTGGGAACTCTAAAAGCTAGTAATAGAATACTGGGAACTCTACACTGGGAACTCTCAAAACTCCTAGGAACACTGGGAACTCTACACTGGGAACTCTCAAAACTCCTAGGAACACTGGGAACTCTATACTGGGAACTCTCAAAACTGGTAATAGAATACTGGGAACTCTACACTGGGAACTCTAAAAGCTAGTAATA
>JAQNBH010000094.1:0-34048 GCA_028752905.1 Cladorhizidae sp. MBARI D1340-BT2
GATAACGGATAGTAAGTGCCAGCCGTTCTGCTGCTGATATCTGTGCTCGGTAGAGTGACTGATACTCACGACGCATCAAAAATGGATTGACCTTTATCACAGAGATAATAATCTGATAGCAAGCATATAGCTATTCTGCTCTTATTATTACCTTCTCCAACAGTGAATCAAACCTCTCCCTGGACATCCTCAAATAACGGAAATGGCTTTCAGGGTCAGACATCCTCATTTCCTGAAGAAGATTGTGGTATTCACCCTGCTGTCTCCGTTTTTTAAATATAGGACGAATCCACATTCTCCTTTTCCTCTTCCTCTTCCTCCTCCTCCTCCTTCTAGCGACTGCTAATAGCAGGAACAGCTCTAGCTCTTCGTCACTACTCTCCATACACAGCCCAAGTGCGCTCCAATTGGATAATTTGGGCGGAGTGGGGTTTGAAGTTCAAACTAGCGATCGCGCGTCAACGCTATATTGTGAACCAAAACAAGCAATGCGACGCGATGTGACGCGACGCGTTTATGTATATTGTGAACCGGCCTTAAGAGTTAAGACTCGTTCTAGTTATTGAAGTATGGCTTCACTCATATCACAGCTGTTACATTCGACAACCCACAAACCAATTTGCAGCCTTTGTTCTTAAAAAATTGGTTGTGGGGATCTACCAAGACCAGGAGAGTCCAATTTTTGGACTGCCTTGGATGTTTCTGCATGACAAAACATGCCTCTAGAGATATTTTATATATCATTGGAAAGCACACAGAACAAGCAACAATTTGAACATAACATTATCTACACAAACCAATTATAAAAAAAGTTATGGGCAGTCAAAGTCAACAGACGTTTTTTACCCAGTTTGGGGTGAACTACCCCCTTAAGGAGGGACTATTGTATTTCCCCCCTTTTTTTTTAATAAAAAAAATATATAAACTGTCATTGTTTCAAGTTTCAGAGCATTTCAATGCTCCATTATAGAGTTATGATACTTTTTATACACACCATTTCATTGTCAAAGAATATTCAAGGTGAAACAGAGAAAGAGCTGCCGTCTTCCTGACGTTCAAGCGTTTGTAAGTCAGCGACCTTACCCCCCTAAGTTTTCAAACAACTACCAAAATGACGAACAGTTGACGTTGAAGATTGTCATAGTAACTGCACAGAGCTAAGAAGTCTGCGTGTGCAGTAAAAACGCGGAAAAAGGGGTATATAGCGCCCGACCGCGCCCTAATTTTTCAGTTGTCCAGCTATCTCAGAATGCCGAAAATTGCTAGGTCGAAACCATCAGCGTCTAAGACCCCAGATCGACCTTCTAAGTTTGCCTCGAAAAGGCGGAAGAGGCGTCGTTGGCCTTTAGCTAAGGAGTTGAACCTTGAGCAGGAGACACCAGCTTCTACAGATGACTCGCCAATGCCAGTGGTGTCGGTTCTCAGCGGGGAAAAGCTGGCGCTAGCTAGGCCAACCGTGGCTACCTCTAAGGCTGGGCCTTCCTCTGAAATGTTGGACTGTGAGCCACAGTTGGGCCAGGCTACTCCATATAACCTGGTCTCTACTGATCGGCTTCAAGCCTCATTGAAGGGGTTAGCTTTCTGTGCCTGTGGAGCGCCTTTGGATGTCCATGAAGATCTGTCTTCTAGAAAAGGTCTGGTTTCGAAGATGTCCATCTTTTGTTCTGGTTGCAGCAAAACGGGTATTTTCTCAGATCCTTACTCGAGGAAGGAAACTTCTAGAGTACAAGAGAGATGTGTTCTGGCATCCAAGTTTGTTGGTTTAGGGTGCGACCATCTTCAGATGTTGACATCGATGATGGGTCTGCCTCCTTCTCTAGGTCCTTCTTCTTATGCTATTTGTAATACACGGCTTTGTGAGTTAACCAAAAGGAAAGCTGACAATAGTCATTCGCTGGCCTCTGCACATCTTCACAGTGTGCTCGGTGTCGATCCTGACGAGGTTGTTGATGTGACCGTCACTTTAGACGGCACCTGGTCCAAACGTGGGCACACAGCTCGCTACGGTGTGGTTGTGGTGATCGCCTGGGAGACTGGACAAGTGCTTGATACCGAAGTCCTTTCCAAGGGATGTCCTATCTGTTCCTCTCACGAAGTCATGGATAAGGACTCGGAGGGTTACCGTCTGTGGTGGGAAGGCCACAAGGGTTCATGTAACCAAAATTACACATCGGATCCTCGCCTGCCATGGAGACAACTGGAGCAGAGATTATTTTCTTGCATTCCATCTCTAATAATAATCTCCGCTACACAAAGTAAGCACATTATATAAAAAAATATATTGTGAGTTTTTATAGATGGCCTTGTTTCTTTCAGTGATGGTGATACCAAGACTGTATCCAACCTCAATGCCCTAAACCAGGGCTTGGGGCCTTATCATGGGTCGGTATTGCCATCATCAAGCATGAGTGTGTAGGGCATGTTCAGAAGCGTCTCGGAAAACATCTACATCGGCACCTGTCATGAGCAAGATCGAGGACAAGGCTGCTACCCGGAAGCAGCAGGTGCTCGCAAATAAGGCTGCCCGAGATACTACCAGGGCTCTCAAAGCTGCGGCCCTAGAACTGGCAAAAACCTGCATCCCAAAAACCTGCATCCCAAAAACCTCATCCAGAATAACTCCAAATTGCTAAGTGCTAAAAATTTGAAATTGGTACGAGTGACTAGATGAAGCCCTAGTCTATTCAATGACATTTTTCATTAGGCGTTAAAATTTTACGTTGTCAAGCGCGCGGGTGGAAAATTGAGGGCGTTGATTTTCAACATAATCACTTTTCCATCCGCGCGCTTCACCACGTACTACATTTTCACACTGAATGAAAAAGGTCATTGAATAGAGGTGGGCTTCCTTTAGCCACTGGTACCAATTTCAAATTTTTAGCACTTAGCAATCTGTAGTTAATTTCAAATTTTTAGCACTTAGCAATCTGTAGTTATTTTGGATGAGGTTTTTGGGATGCAGGTTTTTGAGGTCCCTCCACTTTAAGGTCTAATAACTTTCCTATAGTTATACCTATGAAACATATTTTAGTATCAAAAGAGAGCTCACAGAGAGACCTATCTTTTGAGCTATATATCAAGTCCATACCATAAAGTTTGCAGAATCTACGGAGCTCTAAAGTTGTAACCACAAGTAAAAATTAAATTAATATAAAAAAATGCCCCCCTTATCAAGTCCATACCATAAAGTTTGCAGAATCTACGGAGCTCTAAAGTTGTAACCACAAGTAAAAATTAAATTAAAATAAAAAATGCCCCCCCTTCAATTTTTCAGTTGAATGAAGTGTAGTAGGCCTGGATAAAATCCACCATAACTTGAGACTTGTGCTTCCAAATGTTTTCAAATTTGAAAGACAATTTGTACAGATGTTTAGAAATTATATAAGCACACACAAAAAAGATCAAATATTGGGGGGAAAATGGGCCATACTGGCCTTAAGCGGCAAGGAGCATGTAGAGCCGCGACTCTTGCATGCAAACTTGCAAGTGAGGCTATACTAGACAATGACATTGTCCTTCGGTGCCCAGCAAAAGGAAACTGGCACCTCCCAAAGGAACTAAAACAACTAAAATGAGTAACGTTTATCCATTACCCACAATTTTGGAGAGCTCCTGTGGATTTTGAGCCAGTGCAGCGAAGCATTGAAATGCTTACATGTATAGGTAGTGTTTGGTACTGTCTGTTGTCTTTATAATTCAATAGCCTTCCTTGCAGACACGTATTTTAAGTCCGAAAGAAAATATTCAACAGAAAAAATAAAATACCCACTCTAAATATACCACAGTGCTATTTTGGTAATTTCTTTGTATGCACGTGATTTCTGATATATCCACTTATGGCAGTCCTTCACTGAACTGAATTGGAACTTCACTACAGTTGCTATTCTGTCAAGCTTTACATCAAAACTACAACAGGTAGGAGCAACACAAGTGAACTCTAAACGAACATAAAAGGATGCCAAGTAAGCCTGTAACATCGGCAGGTAGGAGCAACACAAGTGAATGCTATAGGAACATTAAGACACGCCAAGCAAGCCTGTCACATCGGCGAATGCAAACATAAACCTGTCCACACTGCACTAAATACACAGATGTGTGCATGTTGGGTCAGAGAAAAATGCTGATGCGCATCAATGAGAATTCATCGCATCCACACTAGCACCGAAAATAACCGTACGAAGCACAAATAAACAGCCTACCAATGTCAATAAACTGTATCTGTAATTGAGATCCCTATTCCTTTCTTGCTGATCAGTGTTAGAGGAGGAAGGGCACCACCTGGTCACTAATAGATTGAGACAAGACCATGTTGCAGTACATAACCACAATCACAGCCGTGTGCAAGACCATGTTGCAGTACATAACAACAACAACAGCGTGTGCAAGACCACAGCCTTCGTGTGTAAATAACAGAAATGTCAGGTGCAAATCTAGCTAGATAGCTATGGAGTATTAACCTATCTCTGGGATGAACTAAAGGTTCCTAGTTACAGATGCTGTGTAGTGTAGATAGCTAAGCTAGACACAATAAGCGCTGTCTATATGTTAGTTCCTTCTAGTATTTAGAACTGTTGTACAGAGATAGAAACACTAGCTTGTCTATAGGCTTCTGGCATCTAGCTAGCTAGCTATGGAATATTAGCGCTATCTCTGAGATAAACAAAGGGTTCCTAGCTACAGCTGCTGTGTAGTGTAGATAGCTACGCTAAGCTAGATACGCTAAGCTAGATACACTAAGGGCTGGCTGTATGTTAGCTCCTCTGGTCTGTTTTGCGTAGAGAGAGAGAAACACTAAGCGCTGGCATTTTCTTATCTCCTACTGATATTTAGTGCTCTAATACCTTGTTGGACCCAATACCACCATTGTACCACTTAATCCCACCATTGTACAACCCAATACCACCATTGTACAACCCAATACCACCATTGTACGTGTTGATGTTGAGGATACTCAGAGAGGTCGCATGCCGTTTGCTTACGCTGCTGACACTGCATCTGTCAGTGTAGCACCGTAGGCATGTGACGGTGGAAAAGAGGCAAGCCAGGAAGACTTCCCATTCTAACTAAACACATAGCCTTAGGAGCCGCAATTGCCGTATAGGTTTAATGGGAGGTGTCAACACCAATTAGGGCACGTCTACAGAGTCTTGATTGTGGTTTCACAGTTTACAGGTGGGGCAGGGATTTGAAGGGAGGGGCTCCACAAAATTGACCATATATATATTAGCATAAATAATTATCAAGTCAGTCAGTCAGATGCACCTGCCGACACCCTACAAGAGCTAATCAAACAGTCAATTCCACTCCACGACTTGCAGTTAGAACTCCAAGTGACAGATGGACAAGATGGGTATAAAGAAGATGGACAAGATGGGTATTGGGTTGTACAATGGTGGTATTGGGGTGTACAACTTACTACCACCATTGTACAACCCAATACCACCATTGTACAAACCAATACCACCATTGTACAACCCAATACATGTACCACCATTGTACAACCCAATACCACCATTGTACAACCCAATACCACCGTTGTACAAACCAATACCACCGTAGTACAACCCAATACTACCATTGTTCCACAGTTTCTATATACATCAAATAAAAGGGGTGTTTTCAGATGTACCATGTGCAGAACATGATTAGTATTTAAGACATTGTTAGCAGAGAGAGAAGAGACTAGATCTAAGCCAGAGCTTAAAGCAGGACTGACTAGTTAATACCAGAATATTGAATATTGTTTATGTGCAATTAATGGTTGTATATAATCAATGATTGTTTCACCTGTGTATCTAAAGAAAAATTAAGGCTGTGAGAAAGCCAAGAGAGGTGATAGGTTTGGGCTAACGAGGTTCCTGTCGGATTCTGTAAGGTCAGGGTCAAGAACAAGTTAGTCGGCGCAGCTGATGCAAATTGGCCTTTGGTGTGAAAGGTCAAGTACAGTAGAGGCATCGCTGACAATCAGCAACCTACAGATGGGTGGGAATCATTTGCTGCAGAGAAGAGGAGAGAGCTGAGGGAAAGGCAGAACGGGCGGAAGTTGAAACTGCACGAGGGAGTAAAAACAAAGCAACAAAAGGCAGAACGGGCGGAAGTTGAAACTGCACGAGGGAGTAAAAACAAAGCAACAGTTCTCTAGCTATGTGCTAGCTAGTTTGGTGACTGGCCACAGATAGTATACAGCAGGCTACAAAGTTCCGAATTGCAGCATCACGAAGACATGAGTGAATAAACGCAAAGTCATGTAGAACGCTTTAATTTGTTGCTCTGATTTTGCATCAAACTACTATCAATTGGACCAGAATAAATGTGAATTATTTAATTCTAATTCAGCATAGACGTGACTAATTTGCATTGGTTTGTGCAGTGTTAGAGCACGAGGACATAGAGCTTTAACGGACAACCAGTTCTAGAACAACATGGAAGTATCGCTGAGTCAGCAAAGCTAACATGCAGACAGAATATACCAAAATGCAAGTATTTCCCACCCACCCCTCTAACCGTACGAAGATTGTAAGACTCAACCCCTGCGCTTGCGCAAGAAATATTGCCTTCAAGCCCCACTATTTTCACATGCTTGTAACAATGCTCAACCCTACTATTGATCCAGTGAGAGAGCACATAAGACATTTGGAACTTACAGTACCTTGAACACTTCTGAGTCCAGAGACGAATATCATCTTTCATCTTTTATCCTTAGCAGTGGATTTAGCAGTGGAATGGCTACAAAAGTATAAATGCTCAATTATAAATGGTCATTGCAAAGGATTGTGTATGCCTTCAAATGTTGAGGCAGCCTACAAAGTGTAAATTCCTCATCTAGTAGCAACAACTAGTGTGGAAGGGGGAGGGGAGAGTCTTTTTTATTTACTTGCAACAAATTTATTGAAGCACGGATTCATATAGAAACCTTGCCATGGGAGGGAGGTGCGATGAAAAAACAGGTGTAGGGCTTGACCCAGTATCAAAATTTGAAAGGGGGGAGGGGTGACTAATGCCACCTTCCCCGCCCCAAATGTGTGAACTTGCCAAAAGGTCGATTTCTCTTATGAAATTTAAAATGTTGCCTAGGTAATAACCAATCCAAAGTTACATACATCTAAAATTGGGAAACGTCATCTGAATGCCAGAATTTCTAGCAGGAGAACCAACTTTTGGTGCTCGACTAGATAGTCATGGTTGAGCACCCAATGGAAGAATAAAAACAAATTGTCCATTAAAGTAGGGCTTCCCTCTAGCAGTCTAGCCTGAGGCACTAATTACAGATGTCAGCAAGTTAGGCACTCGACATTTTTAAGTACCCCAATTTGTGTGCACGTAACTTTGGCAGAGTAGGGGGTAGTTCACTACAAACTGGTAAAAAACGTCTGTTGACTTTGACTGCCCATAACTTTTTTAATAATTGGTTTGTGTAGATAATGTTATGCTCAAATTGTTGCTTGTTCTATGTGCTTTCCAATGATATATAAAATATCTCTAGAGGCATATTTTGTCAGAAGATGCATGCAGAAACATCCAAGGCAGGACCCTCCTCCTCTTGGCACTACTCATTTTTAAAAATCAAAAGCTGTAAATTGGTTTGTGGCTTGTCAAAGCTAACAGCTGTGATTGGGCTGATTTCATATTGCAATAACTAAAGTGGTTGTTGAATGGCAACCTGCCGTATTTGATTATTTGATTACCGCTTGCGTGGTGGAAAATTGAAGGTGTTGATTTGTCGATGCCTTCAATTTTCTACCCTCAATTTTCTACCCGCCGCTTGACCAGGTAATCAATTTTTAACCCTATTCAAAAAGGTCATTGTATGCTCTAGAGCTTCCTCTAGCCACTCGTAGCATTTTTAATTTTTTGGCACTTCACAACTCCGAGTGGTTTTTTCCCGGCGATTTTGGGGTGCAGGTTTTTGAGGTCCTTAGGGTCTAGTAACTTGCCTATAGTTATACCTATGAAACATATTTTAGTATCAAAAGAGAGCACACAGAGAGACCTATCTTTTGAACTATATATCAAGTCCATACCATGAAGTTTGCAGAATCTACTGAGCTCTAAAGTTGTGTAACCACAGGTTAAAAAAAAAATTAAAAAGTACAGCTGTCCCTCCTTAACTTGGCACACTTAACTTGGCACAATTAACTTGGCACAATTAACTTGGCACAATTAACTTGGCACAATTCTGCATCCACATAGAAGACCACTAGTTCAACAACACTTTTATTATACCCTTTCAAATAAAGGCAAAATGTTGACGGGTGCCGATTGATACCCCTCCCCCCCTCTCCCACCCCTATAAACGAGGTTCCAATGTACCAGGAATTGGCTAAGCATGGGTACAACCTTAGGATTACATGTGTATTGCAGGTATTTGCTAGGATGTACAGAACAGAATGTGATGAGACAACCAATTACATAATAATAGCAGTTGCAGGGCTAAAGAGAATATGTGACAACCAATTACATTCACAGTCAAAGCAATATTCAACCATGAAGTCAGTCCAAGGCTGCAACAACTGGGCATGCTCAATCTGCCAGAAGTTAAAAAAAAAAATTTAACTCTTTATAAAACACAATTCATTTTCTTTTGGATTGGAAAATTTGTTTCCCTTAAAAAAAACATGTTTATCACAGGAAAGACTTATCTCAGACTTATCTCACATATTTCATAATAATTATATTGATAGGATAAATGCTTTCAAAATGTGTTGGCTACTTCAAAATTTATGATATGTTTACACTTTATTTGACAAACTTTGACTAGACCACCTTCATGATTGTACTCGACGTAAAATAAAAAGAAACAAGAATAACAACCACTTTTAACCGATTACGGCGATAGACGCCAATTGGCGTCACGCCCGTGCGGGCTCTGAACGGCCGTAGATGCCAATTGGCGTCATACCAAGCAGCCTTTTTATTCGCGCGATCGGCTAGCTGTCTTACTCGTTACAAAGGATCCATTGCTGCGATACTGCTCTATAACACTGTAAGTTCATGATAGTGTCTTTATTATATAGGACTTACTATAACATTTTTTTAGAAAACTTGAAAACAATTATGACTTATACATATTAAAAATAGGATAACTATAATGCAAAAGAGAATGTTTGTCTTTGGAGGAGGTCCTCAAGGCATTGGATGGAGATGGGGACTTGGATGAGCCATTTGCAGATGGAAGTGATGAGGAATTTGAAGGCCTGCAGGAAGGTAAGGAAATTTTAGTGACAAATGTTGAATAATATAATGAAAAATATATATAAAATATATATATATATAATATATTTAGACATGGAAGAGGAAGATGCTCATTCCTTCGCGATACCTGCCGCATTACACAAGACACCTTTACCCAACCCATCGACCCAAGTACATTTGAATGCCGCTTTTACCGCACCCATCTCAGTAAAAGACTCCGTGGTTGCTTCCACATCAGACTCTGCAAACACTACTGCTACCTGCCACCTTTTACCACTATCGATATCGACAACATGCACTTCCATATCTACTTCAGTATCGACAACACCCCAGCCTCAAACCACATCGGTATTGACCACAATGACTTCCACACTCCTGCCTCGATCTACATCAGAATCAACCACACCCATGCCACAACCAACATCAGTATCAACCACACCTACTTACACACCCCAGCCCCAACTCAAAATTATACCAACTCGACAACAAATCCAACCATCACCCTCTTTCATTCCTTCCACTGCCACCTGCTCAGCCTTGCCATCCACTGTCTCTTCCACACAGACATTGCCTCCAGTTTGGTCACCAAACCTAGTGACACCTACAATTCATCCATTCACATATTCCGTAGGACCTACAGTTCCTATACCGGAATCACCACTGGAGGTATTTGAACTTTTTTTAACACCTAACATAGTGGAAGAGATAGTGGATCAAACAAATAAGTATGCTGAAGAAGTCATGGGTGCTGAAGCCTATGTTTCTTGGAAAGAAATTACAGAGGATGATATACGAGCATTCATAGGCTTCAGCATCCTTATGGGAATTAATCACCAGCCATCCACAGACGACTATTGGAAGAGGGACCCCATCCACAATTACAAACCGATATCCCAAAGAATATCCAGGGATAGGTACAGGACAATTACAAGGTTTCTACATTTTGTAGACAATTGTACACTTTCCCCAAGGGGCAGTGGAAAATTATGACAGGCTGGGGAAAATCCGACCTCTTGTCAGCCATTTTCAACACAAATTTTCATCAATATACAGGCCTAACTGCGAGATTGCAATCGATGAGGCTATGATAAACTTTCAAGGTCATTCATCACTGAAGCAATACATGCCAATGAAACCCATCAAAAGAGGAATCAAGGTGTGGGTTCGGGCTGATAGCCGAAACGGTTTTTTCACACAGTTCGAGATTTACACAGGGAAAAAGAAAGGTGCAGTTGAGCACCACTTGGGGGCAAGAGTGGTCAAGGACCTAACTGAGGACCTACAGGGCAAGTGGCACCACGTGTACTTTGACAGCTTTTTTACCTCGCATAGTCTGTTGGTTGATTTGGAGAGGAGAGGGATTTATGGATGTGGGACAGCCAGGAAAGACAGGCGTGGTTTCCCCGAGGAGCTGAAGAAAGCCAAATTCAAGAAAAGGTAAAATTGCACTAGATAAACACAAGTTAGTGTTATGTCACAAACATTTTGGGGTTGAATATCAGTTCATGCATGTTATTTACCACAACTATGAGATACACATTATATGAACTTCTAAACATTTTTAGGGGCCAGTCACTAACCACGCAATGTGGAAAAGTGTGTGCAAATGCATGGCAGGACCGAAAAATCGTCATGATTATGTACACCAACAGTGACCCCAAGAGCGTCACCTCAGTCCTTCGGCATACAAACAATGGCTGCAGAGAGGAAATAAGCTGCCCCTTAGCTATACAGTCCTACAATAAATACATGGGAGGCGTGGACAGAGGGGATCAGATCAGAGGATATTATAGGTGCAGGGTGAAAAGCGGAAAGGTCTACAAATACATGTTTTACTTTCTGATCGATGTGGCCATAACAAACGCCTTCATTTTACACAAAGGATGGTCAGGAAGCGGAGGTGAACTTACGATCAAGAAGTTCAGGATTCAGCTGGCCAAGGAGATAATAGGAAGTTATTGTAGCCGACGCAGAGCTGGGTGTGGCTCTATTATCAAGCTCTATTATCAAGAGTCTTCCTTTCCTCCACTTCCCAATAAAGAACCCTGCAACATCTGGGAAGCGCAGTCGAGGACGTTGCACTTACTGCTACCAGCAACAAAAGCGATGTGACAGCCAGTGGTACTGCCAGGAATGTGGCATATGGCTATGCCACACTGGAATTGCGAGCACCGACTGCTACCTATTGTGGCACAAAAACAAATTATAGTCATGTTATTGGAATATAACCTTCTCTCTCCTATGTACTACATTGTATTCATATACAATGATATGTAATACCTGCGAGAAAGTGGCAAATTCAAGTTGCTTCATAGTTCAGGGGGTTAGGGTTTCTTGCTTCAGCTCCACTGCTCTCTCCTTTTCATGCCCACCCATGGGGGTGATGGTAGGTTAGCAGGACATTGTATTGGGACTTGACAGGCAAAGAACCTATGGATGCACGTACAATAGTCGGTATCATACCTAGAGTTCAACTTAGCTAAGCTAGCAGCTACGTGTTCCAAATATTAAAATTATTTATAGCTTACCTTTCTTTGTCAATTGCTAGCGCGTGGGGTCATCTTCTGTCCAGGAGCTTCCAAGGCATCGGGCAAGTGTAACTGGACACGCCATCGAAAGTTTCTGAAGAATCAAAGAACTCCGATCTTTAGCTGAACGCTCGATTATACTCTTTGGTCCTCGAAATTTGTTATCCACAGCGGGCACAAAAGCTGGCAAGACTAACTTCTTTTGTAATCAGGTAGCCAAGGACACGCTTTCTTTTCAGGCAATATACCGCTAAGGCTGAAAAGCCCTCAAGACAAAGATCTAGCACGTTTTGTTTGGTACTCGCCACACCCTAAGGTCACATGAAAAAGGTTCCGCGTCACGCGGTACAATTGAATTAATTAATACCGCGTATAATCGGTTAATAGCTGGCTTTCTATTGGGCTGTGTGAGAAATTCGCCCAACCCCACACACATTTAACATAAAGGCTGTAGCAAAGTACCCAGACACTACATAAAGGCTGTAGCAAAGTACCCAGACACTACATAAAGGCTGTAGCAAAGTACCCAGACACTACATATAGGCTGTAGCAAAGTACCCAGACACTACATATAGGCTGTAGCAAAGTACCCAGACACTACATATAGGCTGTAGCAAAGTACCCAGACACTACATATTATACCGTAAACGCTCACCTGATTAGGATTCATTCAGATCTAACAAACTTGTTCAGCACAAGTCTAGCATTGCTTGACCTCCTACCGTCTATAGATTTCTATTGCACGTTGTGAATGGCAGCGGCGCCGCGACGACCTTTTACCACCGGTCATAGTTTGTTTTTTTTTGTTGTTTTTTGTTTGTTTTTTTGTTTTGTTTTTTTTGTTTGTTTTTTTGTTGTTTTTTTTTTTTTTTTTTTTTTTTTGTTTTTTTGTTTTTTTTTTGTTTTTTTTTGAAAGCAAATCAATCAATACAAAAGTGGATGAGACAAAAGTGTACAGACAAAAGTGTACAAACATATTTGAGGCCTGGCATCATAGTCAGATGCCAGGCCTCATTCGCACATGTGCGTTCCATCAATAGGTTGTCGTTAAGATGCCAGCGCGGTCCTCGCCGCAACCAAAGTAGGCGTGGAAAATGACTAACGCAACGGACGAAGCCTGAAGGCCGGTTCACAATATGACGCTAGCCCAGCGTTTCGTTCCGTTCCGTTTCCTAGCGTCATACCGTCAATTTGTGAACATGCTCCGTTTTGAAGAAAAGAAGAAACGGAGAGCAGCGCTAGATTAGACTCGAGTTCTATTCTAGCGTCTGTTGACGCTAGCTTGACCAATCAGATTGCTTCATATTTTCACGTGTCATATCGTAGTTCTAATTAATGCCAATTTGTCAGTCGGATGAAAAGTTAGTTGAGGCTGTGCGAAGCTTTGTATGTCTTTGGAAGGTAGGATCAAGCTCTTACAAGGATCTACGAGCTAAAGAGAGTTGCTAGCAAGGTAAACTACGTAGCTACTGAATTAAATTATCTTAGTAGTCGTCATATTCCCATAATATTCATAATATTGTTTAGGTTGGAGGCTACACAGCGGATGGATGCATCAAGAGGTGGAGGATTTTGAAGGACAAATTTGTGAGGGAACTGAAAAAGACCAAGAAGAAGAAGTCTGGAGATGCTGGGCCTGTTGTGGTGTCCAGTCAGCACAAGTATGTAGTGAGGTTGAATATTGATCCCTCTTCAGAAACCTTTCACCCCACTACCCCTCATTCCCATGATTCTATGGATTATTACAACTATTGAACTAGTGCATTATATTACATTGCATTTTGTTCAGTGAATGAATGATATAAATAATTAGTTGAGTTCTGCGAACATGGCTGTACTGCCAATCAACTTCTCCAGCAGGAGTACAGAAGTATTCTTGAAACCTTCCCTGATCTCCACAGCAGACTGAGAATGTCTTAATAAAAAGAAATAAACAACGCATATGCAACTATATAGATAAATTATGGCAAACCTGTTGCTGCCAGCATGACCAATTGATGTCATTCCCGTATTTTGGTTCTTCATCTCCTCTTCACCCACAATCAATCATGTTTCTACTACCATCTTCATTATCAGACATCCGCAGATACCTGAAATGGCTTTCTGGATCTGACAGACGCATCTCCTGAACAGGTTGTGATACTCGCCTTGCTGTCTTCGCATTCTAAATATTGGACTTACCACACTCTGTTCTGCCTTCTCCTATTCCTCCTCCTCCGCCTCCTGAGCACCTCCTGAGCAAAAGAATCAAAATAATAGCCTGCTTCACTGCCGAACTTCGAGTCATAGCTAGCCAGCCGTAGTCGAGGGTGTGGTAGGTAAAGGGTCGAACCTCAATTGGCAAAAATTGGCTCGAGGTGACGGAACGAAACGAAACGAAACGCCAATTTGTGAACAGACAGACGGAAGACGCTAGACGGAGATGAAACGGAGACGAAAACGAGACGGAACGAAACGCTGGGCTAGCGTCATATTGTGAACCGGCCTGGCTAGGGCTAGGGCAGGGGTGGGGCTGGGGTTCACAGCTAGAGCACTTCCAACAGCTTATTTATTAACCTGGGAGGTTTTTATATAAAGTAATCACTTAACTATGCACACTGAAATCATTGTCCCAAGTCCCTCCTCTTTTTTCCTTATTCAGGGAAGAAAGAAGAAAAGAAACAAGGGTGGCTCGAGCTGGCCTTGAACTCTGCGCAAACCGACTTTCCGGGCCGTGCCACAGCCTGATGAGCCACCGAGCACCCACAGGTTATTCTCATCCATCTTCCGCCATTTAGACTCAATCAGTGTGCTTAATATTTGGTTTAATTAAACTTATAAGCTGGATCCGGTGGATACAAATTGGGCACTCACATCAAAGGCTAGGGCAGGGGTGGGGCTGGGGTTCACAGCTAGAGCACTTCCAACAGCTTATTTATTAACCTGGGAGGTTTTTATTTAAAGTAATCACTTAACTATGCACACTGAAATCATTGTCCCAAGTCCCTCCTCTTTTTTCCTTATTCAGGGAAGAAAGAAGAAAAGAAACAAGGGTGGCTCGAGCTGGCCTTGAACTCTGCGCAAACCGACTTTCCGGGCCGTGCCACAGCCTGATGAGCCACCGAGCACCCACAGGTTATTCTCATCCATCTTCCGCCATTTAGACTCAATCAGTGTGCTTAATATTTGGTTTAATTAAACTTATAAGCTGGATCCGGTGGATACAAATTGGGCACTCACATCAAAGGCTAGGGCAGGGGTGGGGCTGGGGTTCACAGCTAGAGCACTTCCAACAGCTTATTTATTAACCTGGGAGGTTTTTATTTAAAGTAATCACTTAACTATGCACACTGAAATCATTGTCCCAAGTCCCTCCTCTTTTTTCCTTATTCAGGGAAGAAAGAAGAAAAGAAACAAGGGTGGCTCGAGCTGGCCTTGAACTCTGCGCAAACCGACTTTCCGGGCCGTGCCACAGCCTGATGAGCCACCGAGCACCCACAGGTTATTCTCATCCATCTTCCGCCATTTAGACTCAATCAGTGTGCTTAATATTTGGTTTAATTAAACTTATAAGCTGGATCCGGTGGATACAAATTGGGCACTCACATCAAAGGCTAGGGCAGGGGTGGGGCTGGGGTTCACAGCTAGAGCACTTCCAACAGCTTATTTATTAACCTGGGAGGTTTTTATTTAAAGTAATCACTTAACTATGCACACTGAAATCATTGTCCCAAGTCCCTCCTCTTTTTTCCTTATTCAGGGAAGAAAGAAGAAAAGAAACAAGGGTGGCTCGAGCTGGCCTTGAACTCTGCGCAAACCGACTTTCCGGGCCGTGCCACAGCCTGATGAGCCACCGAGCACCCACAGGTTATTCTCATCCATCTTCCGCCATTTAGACTCAATCAGTGTGCTTAATATTTGGTTTAATTAAACTTATAAGCTGGATCCGGTGGATACAAATTGGGCACTCACATCAAAGGCTAGGGCAGGGGTGGGGCTGGGGTTCACAGCTAGAGCACTTCCAACAGCTTATTTATTAACCTGGGAGGTTTTTATTTAAAGTAATCACTTAACTATGCACACTGAAATCATTGTCCCAAGTCCCTCCTCTTTTTTCCTTATTCAGGGAAGAAAGAAGAAAAGAAACAAGGGTGGCTCGAGCTGGCCTTGAACTCTGCGCAAACCGACTTTCCGGGCCGTGCCACAGCCTGATGAGCCACCGAGCACCCACAGGTTATTCTCATCCATCTTCCGCCATTTAGACTCAATCAGTGTGCTTAATATTTGGTTTAATTAAACTTATAAGCTGGATCCGGTGGATACAAATTGGGCACTCACATCAAAGGCTAGGGCAGGGGTGGGGCTGGGGTTCACAGCTAGAGCACTTCCAACAGCTTATTTATTAACCTGGGAGGTTTTTATTTAAAGTAATCACTTAACTATGCACACTGAAATCATTGTCCCAAGTCCCTCCTCTTTTTTCCTTATTCAGGGAAGAAAGAAGAAAAGAAACAAGGGTGGCTCGAGCTGGCCTTGAACTCTGCGCAAACCGACTTTCCGTGCCGTGCCACAGCCTGATGAGCCACCGAGCACCCACAGGTTATTCTCATCCATCTTCCGCCATTTAGACTCAATCAGTGTGCTTAATATTTGGTTTAATTAAACTTATAAGCTGGATCCGGTGGATACAAATTGGGCACTCACATCAAAGGCTAGGGCAGGGGTGGGGCTGGGGTTCACAGCTAGAGCACTTCCAACAGCTTATTTATTAACCTGGGAGGTTTTTATTTAAAGTAATCACTTAACTATGCACACTGAAATCATTGTCCCAAGTCCCTCCTCTTTTTTCCTTATTCAGGGAAGAAAGAAGAAAAGAAACAAGGGTGGCTCGAGCTGGCCTTGAACTCTGCGCAAACCGACTTTCCGGGCCGTGCCACAGCCTGATGAGCCACCGAGCACCCACAGGTTATTCTCATCCATCTTCCGCCATTTAGACTCAATCAGTGTGCTTAATATTTGGTTTAATTAAACTTATAAGCTGGATCCGGTGGATACAAATTGGGCACTCACATCAAAGGCTAGGGCAGGGGTGGGGCTGGGGTTCACAGCTAGAGCACTTCCAACAGCTTATTTATTAACCTGGGAGGTTTTTATTTAAAGTAATCACTTAACTATGCACACTGAAATCATTGTCCCAAGTCCCTCCTCTTTTTTCCTTATTCAGGGAAGAAAGAAGAAAAGAAACAAGGGTGGCTCGAGCTGGCCTTGAACTCTGCGCAAACCGACTTTCCGGGCCGTGCCACAGCCTGATGAGCCACCGAGCACCCACAGGTTATTCTCATCCATCTTCCGCCATTTAGACTCAATCAGTGTGCTTAATATTTGGTTTAATTAAACTTATAAGCTGGATCCGGTGGATACAAATTGGGCACTCACATCAAAGGCTAGGGCAGGGGTGGGGCTGGGGTTCACAGCTAGAGCACTTCCAACAGCTTATTTATTAACCTGGGAGGTTTTTATTTAAAGTAATCACTTAACTATGCACACTGAAATCATTGTCCCAAGTCCCTCCTCTTTTTTCCTTATTCAGGGAAGAAAGAAGAAAAGAAACAAGGGTGGCTCGAGCTGGCCTTGAACTCTGCGCAAACCGACTTTCCGGGCCGTGCCACAGCCTGATGAGCCACCGAGCACCCACAGGTTATTCTCATCCATCTTCCGCCATTTAGACTCAATCAGTGTGCTTAATATTTGGTTTAATTAAACTTATAAGCTGGATCCGGTGGATACAAATTGGGCACTCACATCAAAGGCTAGGGCAGGGGTGGGGCTGGGGTTCACAGCTAGAGCACTTCCAACAGCTTATTTATTAACCTGGGAGGTTTTTATTTAAAGTAATCACTTAACTATGCACACTGAAATCATTGTCCCAAGTCCCTCCTCTTTTTTCCTTATTCAGGGAAGAAAGAAGAAAAGAAACAAGGGTGGCTCGAGCTGGCCTTGAACTCTGCGCAAACCGACTTTCCGGGCCGTGCCACAGCCTGATGAGCCACCGAGCACCCACAGGTTATTCTCATCCATCTTCCGCCATTTAGACTCAATCAGTGTGCTTAATATTTGGTTTAATTAAACTTATAAGCTGGATCCGGTGGATACAAATTGGGCACTCACATCAAAGGCTAGGGCAGGGGTGGGGCTGGGGTTCACAGCTAGAGCACTTCCAACAGCTTATTTATTAACCTGGGAGGTTTTTATTTAAAGTAATCACTTAACTATGCACACTGAAATCATTGTCCCAAGTCCCTCCTCTTTTTTCCTTATTCAGGGAAGAAAGAAGAAAAGAAACAAGGGTGGCTCGAGCTGGCCTTGAACTCTGCGCAAACCGACTTTCCGGGCCGTGCCACAGCCTGATGAGCCACCGAGCACCCACAGGTTATTCTCATCCATCTTCCGCCATTTAGACTCAATCAGTGTGCTTAATATTTGGTTTAATTAAACTTATAAGCTGGATCCGGTGGATACAAATTGGGCACTCACATCAAAGGCTAGGGCAGGGGTGGGGCTGGGGTTCACAGCTAGAGCACTTCCAACAGCTTATTTATTAACCTGGGAGGTTTTTATTTAAAGTAATCACTTAACTATGCACACTGAAATCATTGTCCCAAGTCCCTCCTCTTTTTTCCTTATTCAGGGAAGAAAGAAGAAAAGAAACAAGGGTGGCTCGAGCTGGCCTTGAACTCTGCGCAAACCGACTTTCCGGGCCGTGCCACAGCCTGATGAGCCACCGAGCACCCACAGGTTATTCTCATCCATCTTCCGCCATTTAGACTCAATCAGTGTGCTTAATATTTGGTTTAATTAAACTTATAAGCTGGATCCGGTGGATACAAATTGGGCACTCACATCAAAGGCTAGGGCAGGGGTGGGGCTGGGGTTCACAGCTAGAGCACTTCCAACAGCTTATTTATTAACCTGGGAGGTTTTTATTTAAAGTAATCACTTAACTATGCACACTGAAATCATTGTCCCAAGTCCCTCCTCTTTTTTCCTTATTCAGGGAAGAAAGAAGAAAAGAAACAAGGGTGGCTCGAGCTGGCCTTGAACTCTGCGCAAACCGACTTTCCGGGCCGTGCCACAGCCTGATGAGCCACCGAGCACCCACAGGTTATTCTCATCCATCTTCCGCCATTTAGACTCAATCAGTGTGCTTAATATTTGGTTTAATTAAACTTATAAGCTGGATCCGGTGGATACAAATTGGGCACTCACATCAAAGGCTAGGGCAGGGGTGGGGCTGGGGTTCACAGCTAGAGCACTTCCAACAGCTTATTTATTAACCTGGGAGGTTTTTATTTAAAGTAATCACTTAACTATGCACACTGAAATCATTGTCCCAAGTCCCTCCTCTTTTTTCCTTATTCAGGGAAGAAAGAAGAAAAGAAACAAGGGTGGCTCGAGCTGGCCTTGAACTCTGCGCAAACCGACTTTCCGGGCCGTGCCACAGCCTGATGAGCCACCGAGCACCCACAGGTTATTCTCATCCATCTTCCGCCATTTAGACTCAATCAGTGTGCTTAATATTTGGTTTAATTAAACTTATAAGCTGGATCCGGTGGATACAAATTGGGCACTCACATCAAAGGCTAGGGCAGGGGTGGGGCTGGGGTTCACAGCTAGAGCACTTCCAACAGCTTATTTATTAACCTGGGAGGTTTTTATTTAAAGTAATCACTTAACTATGCACACTGAAATCATTGTCCCAAGTCCCTCCTCTTTTTTCCTTATTCAGGGAAGAAAGAAGAAAAGAAACAAGGGTGGCTCGAGCTGGCCTTGAACTCTGCGCAAACCGACTTTCCGGGCCGTGCCACAGCCTGATGAGCCACCGAGCACCCACAGGTTATTCTCATCCATCTTCCGCCATTTAGACTCAATCAGTGTGCTTAATATTTGGTTTAATTAAACTTATAAGCTGGATCCGGTGGATACAAATTGGGCACTCACATCAAAGGCTAGGGCAGGGGTGGGGCTGGGGTTCACAGCTAGAGCACTTCCAACAGCTTATTTATTAACCTGGGAGGTTTTTATTTAAAGTAATCACTTAACTATGCACACTGAAATCATTGTCCCAAGTCCCTCCTCTTTTTTCCTTATTCAGGGAAGAAAGAAGAAAAGAAACAAGGGTGGCTCGAGCTGGCCTTGAACTCTGCGCAAACCGACTTTCCGGGCCGTGCCACAGCCTGATGAGCCACCGAGCACCCACAGGTTATTCTCATCCATCTTCCGCCATTTAGACTCAATCAGTGTGCTTAATATTTGGTTTAATTAAACTTATAAGCTGGATCCGGTGGATACAAATTGGGCACTCACATCAAAGGCTAGGGCAGGGGTGGGGCTGGGGTTCACAGCTAGAGCACTTCCAACAGCTTATTTATTAACCTGGGAGGTTTTTATTTAAAGTAATCACTTAACTATGCACACTGAAATCATTGTCCCAAGTCCCTCCTCTTTTTTCCTTATTCAGGGAAGAAAGAAGAAAAGAAACAAGGGTGGCTCGAGCTGGCCTTGAACTCTGCGCAAACCGACTTTCCGGGCCGTGCCACAGCCTGATGAGCCACCGAGCACCCACAGGTTATTCTCTCCATCTTCCGCCATTTAGACTCAATCAGTGTGCTTAATATTTGGTTTAATTAAACTTATAAGCTGGATCCGGTGGATACAAATTAGGCACTCACATCAAAGGCTAGGGCAGGGGTGGGGCTGGGGTTCACAGCTAGAGCACTTCCAACAGCTTATTTATTAACCTGGGAGGTTTTTATTTAAAGTAATCACTTAACTATGCACACTGAAATCATTGTCCCAAGTCCCTCCTCTTTTTTCCTTATTCAGGGAAGAAAGAAGAAAAGAAACAAGGGTGGCTCGAGCTGGCCTTGAACTCTGCGCAAACCGACTTTCCGGGCCGTGCCACAGCCTGATGAGCCACCGAGCACCCACAGGTTATTCTCATCCATCTTCCGCCATTTAGACTCAATCAGTGTGCTTAATATTTGGTTTAATTAAACTTATAAGCTGGATCCGGTGGATACAAATTGGGCACTCACATCAAAGGCTAGGGCAGGGGTGGGGCTGGGGTTCACAGCTAGAGCACTTCCAACAGCTTATTTATTAACCTGGGAGGTTTTTATTTAAAGTAATCACTTAACTATGCACACTGAAATCATTGTCCCAAGTCCCTCCTCTTTTTTCCTTATTCAGGGAAGAAAGAAGAAAAGAAACAAGGGTGGCTCGAGCTGGCCTTGAACTCTGCGCAAACCGACTTTCCGGGCCGTGCCACAGCCTGATGAGCCACCGAGCACCCACAGGTTATTCTCATCCATCTTCCGCCATTTAGACTCAATCAGTGTGCTTAATATTTGGTTTAATTAAACTTATAAGCTGGATCCGGTGGATACAAATTGGGCACTCACATCAAAGGCTAGGGCAGGGGTGGGGCTGGGGTTCACAGCTAGAGCACTTCCAACAGCTTATTTATTAACCTGGGAGGTTTTTATTTAAAGTAATCACTTAACTATGCACACTGAAATCATTGTCCCAAGTCCCTCCTCTTTTTTCCTTATTCAGGGAAGAAAGAAGAAAAGAAACAAGGGTGGCTCGAGCTGGCCTTGAACTCTGCGCAAACCGACTTTCCGGGCCGTGCCACAGCCTGATGAGCCACCGAGCACCCACAGGTTATTCTCATCCATCTTCCGCCATTTAGACTCAATCAGTGTGCTTAATATTTGGTTTAATTAAACTTATAAGCTGGATCCGGTGGATACAAATTGGGCACTCACATCAAAGGCTAGGGCAGGGGTGGGGCTGGGGTTCACAGCTAGAGCACTTCCAACAGCTTATTTATTAACCTGGGAGGTTTTTATTTAAAGTAATCACTTAACTATGCACACTGAAATCATTGTCCCAAG
Organism: Cladorhizidae sp. MBARI D1340-BT2; assembly: GCA_028752905.1. Classification (NCBI taxonomy): domain Eukaryota; kingdom Metazoa; phylum Porifera; class Demospongiae; order Poecilosclerida; family Cladorhizidae; species Cladorhizidae sp. MBARI D1340-BT2. Next base: position 21,656 of record JAQNBH010000094.1, read on the forward strand.
TCCCTCCTCTTTTTCCCTTATTCAGGGAAGAAAGAAGAAAAGAAACAAGGGTGGCTCGAGCTGGCCTTGAACTCTGCGCAAACCGACTTTCCGGGCCGTGCCACAGCCTGATGAGCCACCGAGCACCCACAGGTTATTCTCATCCATCTTCCGCCATTTAGACTCAATCAGTGTGCTTAATATTTGGTTTAATTAAACTTATAAGCTGGATCCGGTGGATACAAATTGGGCACTCACATCAAAGGCTAGGGCAGGGGTGGGGCTGGGGTTCACAGCTAGAGCACTTCCAACAGCTTATTTATTAACCTGGGAGGTTTTTATTTAAAGTAATCACTTAACTATGCACACTGAAATCATTGTCCCAAGTCCCTCCTCTTTTTTCCTTATTCAGGGAAGAAAGAAGAAAAGAAACAAGGGTGGCTCGAGCTGGCCTTGAACTCTGCGCAAACCGACTTTCCGGGCCGTGCCACAGCCTGATGAGCCACCGAGCACCCACAGGTTATTCTCATCCATCTTCCGCCATTTAGACTCAATCAGTGTGCTTAATATTTGGTTTAATTAAACTTATAAGCTGGATCCGGTGGATACAAATTGGGCACTCACATCAAAGGCTAGGGCAGGGGTGGGGCTGGGGTTCACAGCTAGAGCACTTCCAACAGCTTATTTATTAACCTGGGAGGTTTTTATTTAAAGTAATCACTTAACTATGCACACTGAAATCATTGTCCCAAGTCCCTCCTCTTTTTTCCTTATTCAGGGAAGAAAGAAGAAAAGAAACAAGGGTGGCTCGAGCTGGCCTTGAACTCTGCGCAAACCGACTTTCCGGGCCGTGCCACAGCCTGATGAGCCACCGAGCACCCACAGGTTATTCTCATCCATCTTCCGCCATTTAGACTCAATCAGTGTGCTTAATATTTGGTTTAATTAAACTTATAAGCTGGATCCGGTGGATACAAATTGGGCACTCACATCAAAGGCTAGGGCAGGGGTGGGGCTGGGGTTCACAGCTAGAGCACTTCCAACAGCTTATTTATTAACCTGGGAGGTTTTTATTTAAAGTAATCACTTAACTATGCACACTGAAATCATTGTCCCAAGTCCCTCCTCTTTTTTCCTTATTCAGGGAAGAAAGAAGAAAAGAAACAAGGGTGGCTCGAGCTGGCCTTGAACTCTGCGCAAACCGACTTTCCGGGCCGTGCCACAGCCTGATGAGCCACCGAGCACCCACAGGTTATTCTCATCCATCTTCCGCCATTTAGACTCAATCAGTGTGCTTAATATTTGGTTTAATTAAACTTATAAGCTGGATCCGGTGGATACAAATTGGGCACTCACATCAAAGGCTAGGGCAGGGGTGGGGCTGGGGTTCACAGCTAGAGCACTTCCAACAGCTTATTTATTAACCTGGGAGGTTTTTATTTAAAGTAATCACTTAACTATGCACACTGAAATCATTGTCCCAAGTCCCTCCTCTTTTTTCCTTATTCAGGGAAGAAAGAAGAAAAGAAACAAGGGTGGCTCGAGCTGGCCTTGAACTCTGCGCAAACCGACTTTCCGGGCCGTGCCACAGCCTGATGAGCCACCGAGCACCCACAGGTTATTCTCATCCATCTTCCGCCATTTAGACTCAATCAGTGTGCTTAATATTTGGTTTAATTAAACTTATAAGCTGGATCCGGTGGATACAAATTGGGCACTCACATCAAAGGCTAGGGCAGGGGTGGGGCTGGGGTTCACAGCTAGAGCACTTCCAACAGCTTATTTATTAACCTGGGAGGTTTTTATTTAAAGTAATCACTTAACTATGCACACTGAAATCATTGTCCCAAGTCCCTCCTCTTTTTTCCTTATTCAGGGAAGAAAGAAGAAAAGAAACAAGGGTGGCTCGAGCTGGCCTTGAACTCTGCGCAAACCGACTTTCCGGGCCGTGCCACAGCCTGATGAGCCACCGAGCACCCACAGGTTATTCTCATCCATCTTCCGCCATTTAGACTCAATCAGTGTGCTTAATATTTGGTTTAATTAAACTTATAAGCTGGATCCGGTGGATACAAATTGGGCACTCACATCAAAGGCTAGGGCAGGGGTGGGGCTGGGGTTCACAGCTAGAGCACTTCCAACAGCTTATTTATTAACCTGGGAGGTTTTTATTTAAAGTAATCACTTAACTATGCACACTGAAATCATTGTCCCAAGTCCCTCCTCTTTTTTCCTTATTCAGGGAAGAAAGAAGAAAAGAAACAAGGGTGGCTCGAGCTGGCCTTGAACTCTGCGCAAACCGACTTTCCGGGCCGTGCCACAGCCTGATGAGCCACCGAGCACCCACAGGTTATTCTCATCCATCTTCCGCCATTTAGACTCAATCAGTGTGCTTAATATTTGGTTTAATTAAACTTATAAGCTGGATCCGGTGGATACAAATTGGGCACTCACATCAAAGGCTAGGGCAGGGGTGGGGCTGGGGTTCACAGCTAGAGCACTTCCAACAGCTTATTTATTAACCTGGGAGGTTTTTATTTAAAGTAATCACTTAACTATGCACACTGAAATCATTGTCCCAAGTCCCTCCTCTTTTTTCCTTATTCAGGGAAGAAAGAAGAAAAGAAACAAGGGTGGCTCGAGCTGGCCTTGAACTCTGCGCAAACCGACTTTCCGGGCCGTGCCACAGCCTGATGAGCCACCGAGCACCCACAGGTTATTCTCATCCATCTTCCGCCATTTAGACTCAATCAGTGTGCTTAATATTTGGTTTAATTAAACTTATAAGCTGGATCCGGTGGATACAAATTGGGCACTCACATCAAAGGCTAGGGCAGGGGTGGGGCTGGGGTTCACAGCTAGAGCACTTCCAACAGCTTATTTATTAACCTGGGAGGTTTTTATTTAAAGTAATCACTTAACTATGCACACTGAAATCATTGTCCCAAGTCCCTCCTCTTTTTTCCTTATTCAGGGAAGAAAGAAGAAAAGAAACAAGGGTGGCTCGAGCTGGCCTTGAACTCTGCGCAAACCGACTTTCCGGGCCGTGCCACAGCCTGATGAGCCACCGAGCACCCACAGGTTATTCTCATCCATCTTCCGCCATTTAGACTCAATCAGTGTGCTTAATATTTGGTTTAATTAAACTTATAAGCTGGATCCGGTGGATACAAATTGGGCACTCACATCAAAGGCTAGGGCAGGGGTGGGGCTGGGGTTCACAGCTAGAGCACTTCCAACAGCTTATTTATTAACCTGGGAGGTTTTATTTAAAGTAATCACTTAACTATGCACACTGAAATCATTGTCCCAAGTCCCTCCTCTTTTTTCTTATTCAGGGAAGAAAGAAGAAAAGAAACAAGGGTGGCTCGAGCTGGCCTTGAACTCTGCGCAAACCGACTTTCCGGGCCGTGCCACAGCCTGATGAGGCCACCCGAGCACCCACAGGTTATTCTCATCCATCTTCCGCCATTTAGACTCAATCAGTGTGCTTAATATTTGGTTTAATTAAACTTATAAGCTGGATCCGGTGGATACAAATTGGGCACTCACATCAAAGGCTAGGGCAGGGGTGGGGCTGGGGTTCACAGCTAGAGCACTTCCAACAGCTTATTTATTAACCTGGGAGGTTTTATTTAAAGTAATCACTTAACTATGCACACTGAAATCATTGTCCAAGTCCCTCCTCTTTTTTCCTTATTCAGGGAAGAAAGAAGAAAAGAAACAAGGTGGCTCGAGCTGGCCTTGAACTCTGCGCAAACCGACTTTCCGGGCCGTGCCACAGCCTGATGAGCACCGAGCACCCACAGGTTATTCTCATCCATCTTCCGCCATTTAGACTCAATCAGTGTGCTTAATATTTGGTTTAATTAAACTTATAAGCTGGATCCGGTGGATACAAATTGGGCACTCACATCAAAGGCTAGGGCAGGGGTGGGCTGGGGTTCACAGCTAGAGCACTTCCAACAGCTTATTTATTAACCTGGGAGGTTTTTATTTAAAGTAATCACTTAACTATGCACACTGAAATCATTGTCCCAAGTCCCTCCTCTTTTTTCCTTATTCAGGGAAGAAAGAAGAAAAGAAACAAGGGTGGCTCGAGCTGGCCTTGAACTCTGCGCAAACCGACTTTCCGGGCCGTGCCACAGCCTGATGAGCCACCGAGCACCCACAGGTTATTCTCATCCATCTTCCGCCATTTAGACTCAATCAGTGTGCTTAATATTTGGTTTAATTAAACTTATAAGCTGGATCCGGTGGATACAAATTGGGCACTCACATCAAAGGCTAGGGCAGGGGTGGGGCTGGGGTTCACAGCTAGAGCACTTCCAACAGCTTATTTATTAACCTGGGAGGTTTTTATTTAAAGTAATCACTTAACTATGCACACTGAAATCATTGTCCCAAGTCCCTCCTCTTTTTTCCTTATTCAGGGAAGAAAGAAGAAAAGAAACAAGGGTGGCTCGAGCTGGCCTTGAACTCTGCGCAAACCGACTTTCCGGGCCGTGCCACAGCCTGATGAGCCACCGAGCACCCACAGGTTATTCTCATCCATCTTCCGCCATTTAGACCTCAATCAGTGTGCTTAATATTTGGTTTAATTAAACTTATAAGCTGGATCCGGTGGATACAAATTGGGCACTCACATCAAAGGCTAGGGCAGGTGTGGGGCTGGGGTTCACAGCTAGAGCACTTCCAACAGCTTATTTATTAACCTGGGAGGTTTTTATTTAAAGTAATCACTTAACTATGCACACTGAAATCATTGTCCCAAGTCCCTCCTCTTTTTTCCTTATTCAGGGAAGAAAGAAGAAAAGAAACAAGGGTGGCTCGAGCTGGCCTTGAACTCTGCGCAAACCGACTTTCCGGGCCGTGCCACAGCCTGATGAGCCACCGAGCACCCACAGGTTATTCTCATCCATCTTCCGCCATTTAGACTCAATCAGTGTGCTTAATATTTGGTTTAATTAAACTTATAAGCTGGATCCGGTGGATACAAATTGGGCACTCACATCAAAGGCTAGGGCAGGGGGTGGGGCTGGGGTTCACAGCTAGAGCACTTCCAACAGCTTATTTATTAACCTGGGAGGTTTTTATTTAAAGTAATCACTTAACTATGCACACTGAAATCATTGTCCCAAGTCCCTCCTCTTTTTTCCTTATTCAGGGAAGAAAGAAGAAAAGAAACAAGGGTGGCTCGAGCTGGCCTTGAACTCTGCGCAAACCGACTTTCCGGGCCGTGCCACAGCCTGATGAGCCACCGAGCACCCACAGGTTATTCTCATCCATCTTCCGCCATTTAGACTCAATCAGTGTGCTTAATATTTGGTTTAATTAAACTTATAAGCTGGATCCGGTGGATACAAATTGGGCACTCACATCAAAGGCTAGGGGCAGGGGTGGGGCTGGGGTTCACAGCTAGAGCACTTCCAACAGCTTATTTATTAACCTGGGAGGTTTTTATTTAAAGTAATCACTTAACTATGCACACTGAAATCATTGTCCCAAGTCCCTCCTCTTTTTTCCTTATTCAGGGAAGAAAGAAGAAAAGAAACAAGGGTGGCTCGAGCTGCCTTGAACTCTGCGCAAACCGACTTTCCGGGCCGTGCCACAGCCTGATGAGCCACCGAGCACCCACAGGTTATTCTCATCCATCTTCCGCCATTTAGACTCAATCAGTGTGCTTAATATTTGGTTTAATTAAACTTATAAGCTGGATCCGGTGGATACAAATTGGGCACTCACATCAAAGGCTAGGGCAGGGGTGGGGCTGGGGTTCACAGCTAGAGCACTTCCAACAGCTTATTTATTAACCTGGGAGGTTTTTATTTAAAGTAATCACTTAACTATGCACACTGAAATCATTGTCCCAAGTCCCTCCTCTTTTTTCCTTATTCAGGGAAGAAAGAAGAAAAGAAACAAGGGTGGCTCGAGCTGGCCTTGAACTCTGCGCAAACCGGACTTTCCGGGCCGTGCCACAGCCTGATGAGCCACCGAGCACCCACAGGTTATTCTCATCCATCTTCCGCCATTTAGACTCAATCAGTGTGCTTAATATTTGGTTTAATTAACTTATAAGCTGGATCCGGTGGATACAAATTGGGCACTCACATCAAAGGCTAGGGCAGGGGTGGGGCTGGGGTTCACAGCTAGAGCACTTCCAACAGCTTATTTATTAACCTGGGAGGGTTTTTATTTAAAGTAATCACTTAACTATGCACACTGAAATCATTGTCCCAAGTCCTCCTCTTTTTTCCTTATTCAGGGAAGAAAGAAGAAAAGAAACAAGGGTGGCTCGAGCTGGCCTTGAACTCTGCGCAAACCGACTTTCGGGCCGTGCCACAGCCTGATGAGCCACCGAGCACCCACAGGTTATTCTCATCCATCTTCCGCCATTTAGACTCAATCAGTGTGCTTAATATTTGGTTTAATTAAACTTATAAGCTGGATCCGGTGGATACAAATTGGGCACTCACATCAAAGGCTAGGGCAGGGGGTGGGGCTGGGGTCACAGCTAGAGCACTTCCAACAGCTTATTTATTAACCTGGGAGGTTTTTATTTAAAGTAATCACTTAACTATGCACACTGAAATCATTGTCCCAAGTCCCTCCTCTTTTTTCCTTATTCAGGGAAGAAAGAAGAAAAGAAACAAGGGTGGCTCGAGCTGGCCTTGAACTCTGCGCAAACCGACTTTCCGGGCCGTGCCACAGCCTGATGAGCCACCGAGCACCCACAGGTTATTCTCATCCATCTTCCGCCATTTAGACTCAATCAGTGTGCTTAATATTTGGTTTAATTAAACTTATAAGCTGGATCCGGGTGGATACAAATTGGGCACTCACATCAAAGGCTAGGGGCAGGGGGGTGGGGCTGGGGTTCACAGCTAGAGCACTTCCAACAGCTATTTATTAACCTGGGAGGTTTTTATTTAAAGTAATCACTTAACTATGCACACTGAAATCATTGTCCCAAGTCCCTCCTCTTTTTTCCTTATTCAGGGAAGAAAGAAGAAAAGAAACAAGGGTGGCTCGAGCTGGCCTTGAACTCTGCGCAAACCGACTTTCCGGGCCGTGCCACAGCCTGATGAGCCACCGAGCACCCACAGGTTATTCTCATCCATCTTCCGCCATTTAGACTCAATCAGTGTGCTTAATATTTGGTTTAATTAAACTTATAAGCTGGATCCGGTGGATACAAATTGGGCACTCACATCAAAGGCTAGGGCAGGGGTGGGGCTGGGGTTCACAGCTAGAGCACTTCCAACAGCTTATTTATTAACCTGGGAGGTTTTTATTTAAAGTAATCACTTAACTATGCACACTGAAATCATTGTCCCAAGTCCCTCCTCTTTTTTCCTTATTCAGGGAAGAAAGAAGAAAAGAAACAAGGGTGGCTCGAGCTGGCCTTGAACTCTGCGCAAACCGACTTTCCGGGCCGTGCCACAGCCTGATGAGCCACCGAGCACCCACAGGTTATTCTCATCCATCTTCCGCCATTTAGACTCAATCAGTGTGCTTAATATTTGGTTTAATTAAACTTATAAGCTGGATCCGGTGGATACAAATTGGGCACTCACATCAAAGGCTAGGGCAGGGGTGGGGCTGGGGTTCACAGCTAGAGCACTTCCAACAGCTTATTTATTAACCTGGGAGGTTTTTATTTAAAGTAATCACTTAACTATGCACACTGAAATCATTGTCCCAAGTCCCTCCTCTTTTTTCCTTATTCAGGGAAGAAAGAAGAAAAGAAACAAGGGTGGCTCGAGCTGGCCTTGAACTCTGCGCAAACCGACTTTCCGGGCCGTGCCACAGCCTGATGAGCCACCGAGCACCCACAGGTTATTCTCATCCATCTTCCGCCATTTAGACTCAATCAGTGTGCTTAATATTTGGTTTAATTAAACTTATAAGCTGGATCCGGTGGATACAAATTGGGCACTCACATCAAAGGCTAGGGCAGGGGTGGGGCTGGGGTTCACAGCTAGAGCACTTCCAACAGCTTATTTATTAACCTGGGAGGTTTTTATTTAAAGTAATCACTTAACTATGCACACTGAAATCATTGTCCCAAGTCCCTCCTCTTTTTTCCTTATTCAGGGAAGAAAGAAGAAAAGAAACAAGGGTGGCTCGAGCTGGCCTTGAACTCTGCGCAAACCGACTTTCCGGGCCGTGCCACAGCCTGATGAGCCACCGAGCACCCACAGGTTATTCTCATCCATCTTCCGCCATTTAGACTCAATCAGTGTGCTTAATATTTGGTTTAATTAAACTTATAAGCTGGATCCGGTGGATACAAATTGGGCACTCACATCAAAGGCTAGGGCAGGGGTGGGGCTGGGTTCACAGCTAGAGCACTTCCAACAGCTTATTTATTAACCTGGGAGGTTTTTATTTAAAGTAATCACTTAACTATGCACACTGAAATCATTGTCCCAAGTCCCTCCTCTTTTTTCCTTATTCAGGGAAGAAAGAAGAAAAGAAACAAGGGTGGCTCGAGCTGGCCCTTGAACTCTGCGCAAACCGACTTTCCGGGCCGTGCCACAGCCTGATGAGCCACCGAGCACCCACAGGTTATTCTCATCCATCTTCCGCCATTTAGACTCAATCAGTGTGCTTAATATTTGGTTTAATTAAACTTATAAGCTGGATCCGGTGGATACAAATTGGGCACTCACATCAAAGGCTAGGGCAGGGGTGGGGCCTGGGGTTCACAGCTAGAGCACTTCCAACAGCTTATTTATTAACCTGGGAGGTTTTTATTTAAAGTAATCACTTAACTATGCACACTGAAATCATTGTCCCAAGTCCCTCCTCTTTTTTCCTTATTCAAGGGAAGAAAGAAGAAAAGAAACAAGGGTGGCTCGAGCTGGCCTTGAACTCTGCGCAAACCGACTTTCCGGGCCGTGCCACAGCCTGATGAGCCACCGAGCACCCACAGGTTATTCTCATCCATCTTCCGCCATTTAGACTCAATCAGTGTGCTTAATATTTGGTTTAATTAAACTTATAAGCTGGATCCGGTGGATACAAATTGGGCACTCACATCAAAGGCTAGGGCAGGGGTGGGGCTGGGGTTCACAGCTAGAGCACTTCCAACAGCTTATTTATTAACCTGGGAGGTTTTTATTTAAAGTAATCACTTAACTATGCACACTGAAATCATTGTCCCAAGTCCCTCCTCTTTTTTTCCTTATTCAGGGAAGAAAGAAGAAAAGAAACAAGGGGTGGCTCGAGCTGGCCTTGAACTCTGCGCAAACCGACTTTCCGGGCCGTGCCACAGCCTGATGAGCCACCGAGCACCCACAGGTTATTCTCATCCATCTTCCGCCATTTAGACTCAATCAGTGTGCTTAATATTTGGTTTAATTAAACTTATAAGCTGGATCCGGTGGATACAAATTGGGCACTCACATCAAAGGCTAGGGCAGGGGGTGGGGCTGGGGTTCACAGCTAGAGCACTTCCAACAGCTTATTTATTAACCTGGGAGGTTTTTATTTAAAGTAATCACTTAACTATGCACACTGAAATCATTGTCCCAAGTCCCTCCTCTTTTTTCCTTATTCAGGGAAGAAAGAAGAAAAGAAACAAGGGTGGCTCGAGCTGGCCTTGAACTCTGCGCAAACCGACTTTCCGGGCCGTGCCACAGCCTGATGAGCCACCGAGCACCCACAGGTTATTCTCATCCATCTTCCGCCATTTAGACTCAATCAGTGTGCTTAATATTTGGTTTAATTAAACTTATAAGCTGGATCCGGTGGATACAAATTGGGCACTCACATCAAAGGCTAGGGCAGGGGTGGGGCTGGGGTTCACAGCTAGAGCACTTCCAACAGCTTATTTATTAACCTGGGAGGTTTTTATTTAAAGTAATCACTTAACTATGCACACTGAAATCATTGTCCCAAGTCCCTCCTCTTTTTTCCTTATTCAGGGAAGAAAGAAGAAAAGAAACAAGGGGTGGCTCGAGCTGGCCTTGAACTCTGCGCAAACCGACTTTCCGGGCCGTGCCACAGCCTGATGAGCCACCGAGCACCCACAGGTTATTCTCATCCATCTTCCGCCATTTAGACTCAATCAGTGTGCTTAATATTTGGTTTAATTAAACTTATAAGCTGGATCCGGTGGATACAAATTGGGCACTCACATCAAAGGCTAGGGCAGGGGTGGGGCTGGGGTTCACAGCTAGAGCACTTCCAACAGCTTATTTATTAACCTGGGAGGTTTTTATTTAAAGTAATCACTTAACTATGCACACTGAAATCATTGTCCCAAGTCCCTCCTCTTTTTTCCTTATTCAGGGAAGAAAGAAGAAAAGAAACAAGGGTGGCTCGAGCTGGCCTTGAACTCTGCGCAAACCGACTTTCCGGGCCGTGCCACAGCCTGATGAGCCACCGAGCACCCACAGGTTATTCTCATCCATCTTCCGCCATTTAGACTCAATCAGTGTGCTTAATATTTGGTTTAATTAAACTTATAAGCTGGATCCGGTGGATACAAATTGGGGCACTCACATCAAAGGCTAGGCAGGGGTGGGGCTGGGGTTCACAGCTAGAGCACTTCCAACAGCTTATTTATTAACCTGGGAGGTTTTTATTTAAAGTAATCACTTAACTATGCACACTGAAATCATTGTCCCAAGTCCCTCCTCTTTTTTCCTTATTCAGGGAAGAAAGAAGAAAAGAAACAAGGGTGGCTCGAGCTGGCCTTGAACTCTGCGCAAACCGACTTTCCGGGCCGTGCCACAGCCTGATGAGCCACCGAGCACCCACAGGTTATTCTCATCCATCTTCCGCCATTTAGACTCAATCAGTGTGCTTAATATTTGTTTAATTAAACTTATAAGCTGGATCCGGTGGATACAAATTGGGCACTCACATCAAAGGCTAGGGCAGGGGTGGGGCTGGGGGTTCACAGCTAGAGCACTTCCAACAGCTTATTTATTAACCTGGGAGGTTTTTATTTAAAGTAATCACTTAACTATGCACACTGAAATCATTGTCCCAAGTCCCTCGCTCTTTTTCCTTATTCAGGGAAGAAAGAAGAAAAGAAACAAGGGTGGCTCGAGCTGGCCTTGAACTCTGCGCAAACCGACTTTCCGGGCCGTGCCACAGCCTGATGAGCCACCGAGCACCCACAGGTTATTCTCATCCATCTTCCGCCATTTAGACTCAATCAGTGTGCTTAATATTTGGTTTAATTAAACTTATAAGCTGGATCCGGTGGATACAAATTGGGCACTCACATCAAAGGCTAGGGCAGGGGTGGGGCTGGGGTTCACAGCTAGAGCACTTCCAACAGCTTATTTATTAACCTGGGAGGTTTTTATTTAAAGTAATCACTTAACTATGCACACTGAAATCATTGTCCCAAGTCCCTCCTCTTTTTTCCTTATTCAGGGAAGAAAGAAGAAAAGAAACAAGGGTGGCTCGAGCTGGCCTTGAACTCTGCGCAAACCGACTTTCCGGGCCGTGCCACAGCCTGATGAGCCACCGAGCACCCACAGGTTATTCTCATCCATCTTCCGCCATTTAGACTCAATCAGTGTGCTTAATATTTGGTTTAATTAAACTTATAAGCTGGATCCGTGGATACAAATTGGGCACTCACATCAAAGGCTAGGGCAGGGGTGGGGCTGGGGTTCACAGCTAGAGCACTTCCAACAGCTTATTTATTAACCTGGGAGGTTTTTATTTAAAGTAATCACTTAACTATGCACACTGAAATCATTGTCCCAAGTCCCTCCTCTTTTTTCCTTATTCAGGGAAGAAAGAAGAAAAGAAACAAGGGTGGCTCGAGCTGGCCTTGAACTCTGCGCAAACCGACTTTCCGGGCCGTGCCACAGCCTGATGAGCCACCGAGCACCCACAGGTTATTCTCATCCATCTTCCGCCATTTAGACTCAATCAGTGTGCTTAATATTTGGTTTAATTAAACTTATAAGCTGGATCCGGTGGATACAAATTGGGCACTCACATCAAAGGCTAGGGCAGGGGTGGGGCTGGGGTTCACAGCTAGAGCACTTCCAACAGCTTATTTATTAACCTGGGAGGTTTTTATTTAAAGTAATCACTTAACTATGCACACTGAAATCATTGTCCCAAGTCCCTCCTCTTTTTTCCTTATTCAGGGAAGAAAGAAGAAAAGAAACAAGGGTGGCTCGAGCTGGCCTTGAACTCTGCGCAAACCGACTTTCCGGGCCGTGCCACAGCCTGATGAGCCACCGAGCACCCACAGGTTATTCTCATCCATCTTCCGCCATTTAGACTCAATCAGTGTGCTTAATATTTGGTTTAATTAAACTTATAAGCTGGATCCGGTGGATACAAATTGGGCACTCACATCAAAGGCTAGGGGCAGGGGTGGGGCTGGGGTTCACAGCTAGAGCACTTCCAACAGCTTATTTATTAACCTGG
>JAQNBH010000095.1:0-15000 GCA_028752905.1 Cladorhizidae sp. MBARI D1340-BT2
GACTTATATGTATCCAACCTCTCCACCTTTAAACTTCCTACACTCTCAAATAGACGTGCTTGGGCCAAGCTACTTCTAATTTACAAAATAATAAACAATTACATCCATTTTCGTCCAGACTCAATCCTATTAGCTACTACTCCGCTCATGTCTTCTCGCCAATACCACCCATCGAACATCATAATCTCATTCTCCCACACTGCATCCATGCAGTCTTCGTTCCCTCCGCCACAGCTCTTTGGAACTCACTCCCAACCTCCATTAGATCCTCATCCTCACTCTCTTCCTTCAAACGATTTATTAACAATTCTTCGCCTAATTTAAATCATTTTTCTACCTATATTGTTATCATGTATGAAAGGCTCTAAATAGCTTTTGCTACTGAGCTCATTTTTCAAATGTTGGTGTCAGATTAGGCTCCAACAAAGTAACTATCTCATATATAGCCTTCAACTTTTTCAAAATACTTCAGGGATGAAACCACTTATACAAATATTTGCATGTCTATTTATAATTAGCAGCACTACCTTTCACAATCATAAAATAGTAGAAGAGTGCTAGCACAACTGACCTTTTTCCTTGGTATATATTCCTGTACAGTGACATTATAGCTCTACAGACAATTTTGGGCAGAGGTCTCTGAGGTGAAGAAGCCAGCTGAAATAGCAAACTGATATAAAAGCCTATAGGATATTGCATTGGCTTCCAGAGATTCAAGCCCTAGCCCTAGCCCTAGCCCTAGTCCTAGCCCTAGCCCTAGCCCTAGCCCTATCCAGCATGTTATCTATGACACCTGAGCCCTATATACCCAGTCATGCAAGTGCCTATATACCAAGTCATATAAGTCCTATATATATACCCAGTCATGCAAGTGCCAGTCATGCAAGTGCCTATATACCCAGTCATGCAAGTGCCTATATACCCAGTCATGCAAGTGCCTATATACCCAGTCATGCAAGTGCCTATATACCCAGTCATGCAAGTGCCTATATACCCAGTCATGCAAGTGCCTATATAAGCAGTCATGCAAGTGCCTATATACCCAGTCATGCAAGTGCCTATATACCAAGTCATGCAAGTGCCTATATACCCAGTCATGCAAGTGCCTATATAAGCAGTCATGCAAGTGCCTATATACCCAGTCATGCAAGTGCCTATATACCCAGTCATGCAAGTGCCTATATACCCAGTCATGCAAGTGTCTATATACCCAGTCATACAAGTGCCTATATATCCAGTCATGCAAGTGCCTATATATATATACCAGGGGCGTAGGAAGCAATTTTAAAGTGGTTAGGCCATTCGAAGCAATGGTCCAAATGCTGATAGTTGTAGTTCCAGTTTGGGAGTGAGTAAAGGGAGGTATATATTGTATGTACTTAATTGTAATTATATATTATAATCATAACCCCAAAAAGTATTACCATTTCTTATTATAAATTGCTGGTGTCATATCTCTGTGTAAGAACTCCTCACCCCCAGCAAGAGAAATTGCCCATCAACCTGGACACATCAGCATCAAGTCAACTGAAATTATTTTCTCTCTTACCAACTGTGTATAATAATAATGTATTATATAATTTATAGTTGTGTCTGGTATTCTTTTCTTAAAAAATTAAATTAGTGCCAAATAATTGTGTAAAATTAGGAACAGTAAAAGATTGATAGAATTATTAATTCATAGTGATTGAGTTCTATAGGTCACTGGGTTTGAATGCGCCAAAAATTGATAAGCGATGTTCACTTTCAGAAACAAAATCATTAGTAAACATTTGTGTGTTGATGATCCCCACCTCCCACGTCGAAGAAAAACTCCAAAAAGATTTGAAATCAGGAGAACAGAAAGCCATTCATTTCCAGAAGCTCCTGCAGATTATTACAAACAATCTGAAGCTGATTGCCACATGTATAACCGATAGGTTTGATCAGCCTTGGTTTAAGATTTACAGAAATATTCAAGATCTATTAATAAATGTAGTGAACTCAAGTGACTACAAAACTCAGTTTGATTTAGTTCTCAGCTTTTATGGCTCAGACTTCAATGGTCAGTTATTGTAAACCCAACTTGAAATTGTATCAACAATTTTCTGCTCAGATGAGGTTGTACTATTAAATGACATCATTCACCATTTCAAGACCGCTTCACCTGCTGAACGTGAATTGCTATCTGAAGTTTGTAAATTGCTAATGTTACTTTTAGTTATGCCTGCATCAAATGCTGTTAGTGAGAGATCCTTCAGTGCTTTAAGGAGAATAAAATTGTATTTGAGGTCCAACATGACTGAAGTCCGATTAAATCATCTGATGATTCTGCACATTCATAAAGATGCGACTGATAAGTTGGACTTAATTTCAGTTGCAGCTTTTTTTGTTATATCATCCCAAAAAAGCGCAAAATTCTCATCTGATCTTAGTTTACTTAGTGTTTTCACTGTTAATTCTGCAACAATTTGGCCTTCTGCTGCTGATATATCAAGTTTTTATAATGTACGACTCAAGTTATCACTATGGCCAAGAATTAACTTCCCTAAACAACCCCCAAAGTAGAATTTAAATGTTTTCATCTGCGATGGCACACCAAGAATACGGGCCTTCATCTCACCACTTCAAGAGACACAACCCACAACTCATTTAATTCTTCATAGTTATCAATGATACTTTTCAGTGCTTCAGCTTTAACGGTCCAGCATGTTGGACACAAGACCCGCACCCCAGGTGTGCCAGGAGCCATCTCTTTCTTCAGAATATTAAAACATGCATCTCATCTTGGGGACTTTTTAATGAGCTAAGTTAGTTCATGAGTAATCTCTAGAGCATCCTTCATCATGTTGCAGTGTTTTATTGTATCACTGCAAGCTAGATTCAGTGAATGGCCATAGCAATGGGTATACGACGCTTTTGGCTCCTCATTTAAGAGTTTCTTTGCAACACCTGACTTGGAACCAGCCACAGGAGCAGCTCCATCATAACATTGACCTCTTAGCTTGCTGAGAGAGAGATTTAATCTTTGGAGTACATCTTTGATAACGGTAACCAAGGTTCGTGCATCAATTTTTCCGACCACATATACACCAATAAACTCCTCATGCACTTCAAACTTCTCACTCACCCATCGAATACAAATGACCACTTGCTCTTGGTTGCTCACATCTGCAGTCTCATCTGCCATGATAGTGTAGAATGGAGCTGCATGCAGGGAGGCTGCTATTTTACGCAGAACCTTCAGAGCCATGACTTTTAGCATCTCGTTTTGGATTTCAGCAGAGGTGTATTTATTTGCTCTGCGCTTTAGCCATTCGAATACTCTTTTTGTCATCATATCCACGAAGCCTAAACAATTGAATAAAGTTCGAGTCAGATTCATCGCCATGACCACGCAGTGGCAAAGATTGTCTAGCCAAGAACACAACATTAGATAGAATTTTGAGTAAGCACTGCCGATTTTCCTTCATTTCCCGAGCATGAAGGGAGGAAAGACTCTCACCAATTTCCGGACATGTCTGGGGGAGAGTAATGACTCTCAAAATAGCATCCTTATGACAATTGCTAGCTTCATGGGCAGAAAATCTTAGAGAAATCCTTCCAGTTCGTATATCCAGTTGATATATATGGCAGTCCCAATAGTTGCGACAGAAAAAAGCAGTTTTTCTTTTGTAAGCCTTCATACAAATATAACAGAAGACAGTCATGAATCATGGCCCTCATCATAATGAAGCCATGTCCAGCATGTAAACCATTGTGGCTGGAAAGATCTTTTAACAAGATTATTTTTTCCAAACTCACGCTTTGGAAAACTGAAAGATGGTTGATGTGGCTTCTCACCAATAGAGGGAATAGGTAAGTCCTTGGAGAGTGACATGTCATCTCGATGATGACTTCGAAAACAAAGCTAACACTAAGTGACTTCCAGCAGGCTAGCTGCACAAACTATTAACGAGCATGCTTTAGGCTCAGGCTAGTAGTCAACCCTTTACCTTCCCAATCATTGGAAGGTAAAGGGTTCACCACGCCAGACTAGATTTAGGCATGCGCAGGTTTTTGCAAATAATATTAATTTTGTTGATCTTCTGCTGTGGATTCTGCCACCAATTCCCTTGGCCGCTCTCTCAGAAAGTGGTAAGGCCATGGCCTCACTGCTTCCTACGCCCTTGTATATATACCCAGTCATGCAAGTGCATGACTGCAAGTGCATATATACCCTGTCATGCAAGTGCCTATATACCCAGTCATGAAAATGTCTATATACCCAGTCATGCAAGTGCCAACTTTTCAAAATTGAAATCCGGGACGTTGACCACACCAACCATGAATATAATTAAATTGTTATGAAGAGTATCATTTTTGAAGAGTACCATTTTTGCATTGAAAATCATTTTTGCATAGAAATGGTTGTGGCTTGTTTACATTTATTTTGTAAGGAATTCATCTGAAAGTTTAGCATCAAAACAACAAGAATGAGAATTGCTGTTAAACTTGATTGACATTAACTCTCTCGGCTCGGCTCGGGCTGCCTGCGTGCCACACCTGTTGACCATCTACCCATCCTCGCCGGCATCGCCCCACCAATGCTGCAACGCGAAGCAGCCGTCCTGGCCCTGTCCCGCAAGGCCATCAATGACGAGGACCACCTTCTCCACCATATCGCCACCGAGCCCCCAATACGCCAATGCCTCAAATCAAGACACTCGTTCGCGGAGCAAGCCCATCAGCTCCTGCGCTCAACACCTGACGATGTCTCGAAAGGTGGTTGGCTGAAACACCGCTGGAGGGAGAAGTGGCAGTCAGCCAGCAAGTCCAGGCTACATCGATTCGTGGAGACGCCGGACGAGCTGCCAGGCGAGGACCTACCGCGCAAGCAGTGGACAACCCTCAACCGCCTCAGAACTGGTGTCGGCCGCTTCGCCGCCAACATGAAAGAATGGGGACTGAGAGACTCGGCCGCATGTGAATGTGGGGACCCAGAACAGACAGTCGATCACGTCATCGAGTCCTGCCCCCTACACCATCCACCCAATGGCGAGCCCGGGATAGCCAGTCTGGACGACGAGACACGAGCGTGGCTGTCCTCGACAGAGTTGGTGATCTGACATTGACGAGCGAGAGAGCAAACGAAAGAAGAAGATTATAACTCTCTCATGGATACAGGCGTGACATACACGCGAAAGTGCAAGTGGTACCGAAAAATAATTGTCTAAAATCAATCATTTGCTCTGAGCGTCTAGAATTACGTGTGCACATGCCCAGAGAGTTGCTATATAGGTAACCATGGTAGCCGTAACGCCGAATCTGACCTTACCGATCGCATAATTGTTGTCTCAAAAGTTTACTGCCGATGATGTACTTGAAATGTGCTACAATAGCGATTTTGGCCTTTCAGAAGACGAATCTAGCTGTGATGAAGGAGAAGAAGTCCATGCCTACAGGGGACAGCGAGTTATCCAGCCTGAGCAACTGACAGCTCTTTTCAGAGCTGTCATTTCTGACCAGGCTTGTAGCTCAGCTAGCTTTGTCGAGGACTGTGAATCTAGTGATGATGAGAGGAACTATGAAGGTGAGTCAAGATTTACAAAGACAGTATATACATAGATAGAACTAATATATAGATAGATCTAGTAACTATTTTCCTGAGTATATGTAAAAGTGGGTGTATCTATTTTCCCTGAATAGTGAGTTTTAGACTGGCACAGTCTACATGTTTACTTTCCCTGTTAGTTCACAGCTTGACTAGCTCTCTTTTTGTGTGTGCATATATCTTCTCCAGGCTCTTCCACTCTGTGCATGGCATCCCCTCCAGGCCCTACACCTGTGAGTATGGCATACCTTCCAAGCCCTTCCTCTGCAGAGGTACCTCCTCCTTCCGCTTTTCCACCTCCCAGTCTATCCTGCTCGAAGTCGCTGGTTCCTGTGTCTGATTACTCGAGTGGTGAGACTCAGAACCTGCACACACTGCTCCACAGCAAGGTCATAGACAATCGAGAAGTAAGGACAGATCTAGGAGTAGAGATAGGGGGTTGTGTAGAGCTAGAGGTAGAGGTCGTAGAGCTAGAGGAAGAGGTTGTGCTTCTAGCAGAATTTCCAGTTCTATTGCTGCTGGCCCATCTTTACAAACTAGTGCTGGTCCATCTTTACCATCTACTGCTGGGCCATCTTTACCAGCTACTGCTGGTCCGTCTACTTCTCTTTCTGGCCCTTCTAGTAGCTCTACTGGTATGGACACTTTTGGAGGTGTCTGGGTGAAACAGGAGCCAGCTGGTACTTCGTTCTCATACTCAAAGACCCCTGGACCAGTATCTGCTTCAGTTAGGGCACAGAGTTCTCCTCTTGAACTCTTCTCCCAGTTTTTCACTGAAGAAGTTTTTGACTTGTTTGTGGTTGGGACCAATCGCTACGCTGCCACAGTTTGTGGAACTACATCTCATGCCCGTCGCTGGACTGATGTGACAGTCCAGGAGATGAAAGATTTTTGGGGAATTCTTTTGTATATGGGTATTATAGTGCTACCTAGGTTAGAACTGTATTGGACTACTAAGTACCCCCTGCAGTCTCTGATGTCATGCCCATCAATAGATTCCAGCAGTTGTTCAGGTGCCTCCATTTAGCTGACAACTCAGCTCAAATCCCACATGGTCAGTCGGGACATGATCGACTCTTCAAGGTCCGTAACCTGTTAGATTTGGTTGTCCCAAGGTTTGAATCAGAGTATCTTACTCACCAAGACTGCACCATTGATGAAGCCATGATCCCTTTCAAGGGAAGACTCAGCTTCAAGCAGTACCTGAAAGACAAACCCACAAAATGGGGGATCAAGGTCTTTGTATTAGCTGATGCTACTAATGGATATATAAAAACCTTTCAAATATACACGGGCAAGTCAGTAGAGGATAGTGGCAATAGTGTATGTTTATGTAGTAAGGTAGTCTTAGATCTCATGTCTGGCTTGGAGAATAGTGGTTATCACTTATTTACTGATAATTACTATACTTCCCCCACCCTCTACAATCATCTATATAATCGTGGCATCAATGCGTGTGGGACAGCACGTTCCAACAGAGTGGGTTTCCCCAAGGATTTGGTAACAAAGGCTACCAGACTTAATCGTGGGTTCATGGATTACCGCTCGAATGGTCCACTTCTTGCTTCCGTTTGGGTGGATAAACGTACTATTTATTTCTTATCCACGATGCATTTAGCCGAGCCTCCAGCTGGTACTACATGCACAGTGAAGAGACGTACTGCTAATGGTATTCAAGCTGATGTGTCATGCCCCACTCCTCTGCCTGATTATCAAAAGAACATGAGGGGGTTGATCGTAATGATCAAATGACACAGTATTATAGCATGGGTAGACGTAGTACCAAGTGGTGGAAAAGGGTATTTTATTATATAGTTGAGTCTGCTATTTTGAATAGCTACGTGATGGAATCACATGTTAGGCCAGTTGAGCATGCGAAAAAGGGTTCGGCCAAGAGGGACTACCTGTCCTATCGACTGGAGCTTGCTGAGCTGCTGGTGGGCACTTTCTGTTCAAGGCGGCGGGCAGGGCATCCGAACATTGAGCGTGTTCATCTCTCCCGCCTGAACCGTGACCTTGACCACTATCCATGTCAGATGGACAAGCATAAGCGCTGCGTGGTGTGTGAGGGGATCGGGGATCAGGAAAAGGAAGAAACTTCCAAAACAGTGGACATAGGCATGAAACACGCATGATATTCTGCACATGCCAAGTCCCCCTCTGCTTGGACAACAACCGCTTGTGCTTTGAGAAGTACCACAATGTTTTGGATTACTGTCGATAACTTGTATTATTTGTTATATAGTGTGCTTATAATCATTACATATTTGCATGAACAGTAGCTTTGTAATGTATAATAAAGACTAGTGTTTGTTTCTATGACGTGTCTGCTTGTAGTTTTTGAATGTAAAATGAATGCCATGTTATTGGGCAAATCCTGAATTTCAAGTCTTGTAGTAACAGGTAATGTTCTCTAATGTGGTAAGAACATTTGCTGACCTGATGCAGTATTATGAAATGCAGTTAGACTTCGAATAGCACCCAGTAGCAATAGTGGATTACCCAAAAACACATTGAATTATAGTGTAAAATAGTGATGTGATAGGTTTAATGATATTCATAATCGTGGGTTTAGTTGCTAAGCAACTGTAGTTGACCAAAAAATGTCCATCAAAGCTTTAACCATAACTACTTCAAAGGTTGCTATTGGATTTTTCACTTTCCTGTATGGATATAAAAATAAATGTAAAAATAGGTCCAAAATTTGAGAAACCCTGTGTAAATCTATCAGTCAAAGAGTTAAAGGAACAATGGTTTCCTGGTTTAGACAGGATCTCTGGACCGTGTGGACTTTTCTGATTATCCCTCTCTGCATCAGCATTGGAGCAGGGTATGGTCAACAGACCAGCCATGAGACGGAACAAGTAACTAAACCTTAACTCCCCAGCCAAAGTTTTGATCTGCCCCACTTTCCACCAAAAAGAGCCAGTATAAGGCTTTTCTACAGTTTTGGTGATGTGGTATGTATCTGGTTTGGGAATGTCAGCTGGGAAAAGAAGAAAGTCATTAAATTCCTCTTCAATGCGGTCAAGTGATTCAGAATCAGATAAACCAATCTGCGGAAATTGTCTTGCCAAATTCAAGACAGTAGCTGTTGAATAAGTGGATGTTTTGTCTGGCTGAAGAACACCTAAATTCTTTAGGAGAGGAACCCCAAAAGGAAACTTCTTTACCATTTTTGCAATGGTTGCCAAGTAGAAGTTGCGTACTGCTGTAAAGAATGGCTTTGGATCTCTCTCTCTTCTTCAAATGCTGCGAGACAACCTCAAGTTTCAGTACCTATTCCTAGACTCTCATCCGAAACCTGACACTCTTCATCAAACTTGAGAAGTCTAAGGTTGTCACCAGCAGCAAGAATAGTTTCAGCCGTCAACAAATTTTTTTGCATACAGCTTTACAAGTTGACTTAGCTCTTCATAAAGTTCGCAGGTAGTATTTTCTGTTAACTTCTGGAATTGTTTATTATTGAAGACAAGATGAAAGCTAAGAATTGAAGAATAAGCTTGGTGAGAGGATTCTGTAGCCTACGAGTGATGCTAATTACTTTCTCAGTCTGTTCATCACAGGATAGGAAGTAATATATCAAACCTTCAAGCTGATTGAGATATCTAAGCACACATCGAAGCAGACTTAGCCAACGTGTGGGACAATGCTTTAAGATAGCCTTAGGTTCAGAATCAAAAAGGGAGCACCAATGGTCAACACCTCTCTTGCTGCTATGATAAAAATAATAAAAAACATCAACAAATAGCTGGTCTATATTCACTGGTAATGTCTGTAAGCCAGCTTTGATAGAGAGATCAGCCAAGTGGCAAATGCAACCAACATCATAGAGATGAGGCACCTCATTTTTTGTGAACTTTTGTACTCCAGATCTCGCACCTTTCATGACATTGGCAGTGTCAGACATGAAAGCGAACGCCTTGTTGATATCCAAACCATTCTTTTTCAAAGATTCTGTAAGAACCTGGAAAATATTTCTTGCAGTATACCAATGTTGACCAATGGCAATCCAGGAACCTCGTACACACGTTCTTCTCTTCAGTGTCAAAGATTCTTATGAGAATGATACAAGACTTATCAGTGTGATCATTTGATTCGTTCACCATGATGGAAAACAGTTTATTGGTCATATTCTCTGTTATAGAATTTTTATAGTGAGGTGCAAGAGCCTCTGTTACAATGGCTGCTCTTTTGGTATGCCCATATGCTGGCAATATCCGAATCCAGAAACATAAGTTTGAACAGCTTAGTGGCATGATCACTAGTTTGGAAAGATATGTTGTGTTTAGCCACAAACAATGCCCACCTCGTCTCAGCCTCGGTAACATTCTTTCGTGCTTGTGGTCTATAAAATGATGAAACTGATTGGGATGTAGCTAGTAGCAGCCATTGCCATTTCCTTGTGATGTTTCCCTGTAATATGGGTAGTCACATCATTTCTCCCCCCAATGGGAAACACTAAAATCGGAAGAGCACAAGGAGCAGTGTGCAAATGTGTCACCTATAAAGTCATAACAAATATAATTGATCTACATTAGTACAGTCAATATAAGTTCTAACAGGCTATTACCTCTATAACTCTTTCCTATTCCTTGAAATTCTTTTACCCAAGTAGAGGTAAAGTGACACTGCCTCTTTGGCTTCTTGTGTGGATGTGTTACCGATTCCTCAGGCTCAGCCATAAAACAGAGAGAGAGAGGCCAAGGTAACACTTGACCACTCACTTTCTATCAGACTCACCATGCACATTTCATTTTTCCTGTCCATGCTCCAAATTTATGAATATCCCTCACACCTCCAAATACTCTAAATAATTTTGTGGTTGCCTATAGCTCTTATAAGTATACCTTGGACAATCACATATTGTCATTGTCTCAAATTATACTTTCATGTAATGCAATTCTCACATGCTGTAAAATCATATATTATTATTATTATTAATTCTGACTGTCAGGTAGCAGCTGGATTTTCCTCTGCTCCGGTCAGTTGTGAAGTGAAGCGCTGACTTGTGTAGTGGCCAGGTGTAGCAGCTGCTAAGGAGGAGCCTTTAGTCTAACAGTGCTGTATAGCCAGTTGTAAATTGGCAGCTGCTATGGAGGAGCCTTTAGTTTCACAGTGCTGTAGCCAGTTGTAAATTGGCAGCTGCTATGGAGGAGCCTTTAGTTTCACAGTGCTGTAGCCAGTTGTAAATTGGCAGCTACTGTGGAGGAGCCTTTAGTTTAACAGTGCTGTAGCCAGTTGTAAATTGTACAACTAATCCAGCATTTCCGGACAAACACCAAATCCATGCGGGACACGTTTCATCAAGTGCAAATCCGGAATCCCGGAGCTTCCGGGACTGTTGGAGGGTATGAAGTGCCTATTTACCCAGTCATACAAGTGCCTATATAACCAGTCAAGCAAGTGCCATCATGCAAGTGCCTATATATACAGTTATGCAAGTGCCTATATATATACCCAGTCATGCAAGTGACTATACCCAGTCACGCAAGTGCATATATACCCAGTCTCATGCAATTGCCTACAGTCATGCAAGTGCCTATATACCCAGTCATGCAAGTGCATATATACCCAGTCATGCAAGTGCCTATATACCCAGTCATACAAGTGCCTATATACCCAGTCATGCAAGTGCTTATATACCCGTTCATGCAAGTGTCTATATATCCAGTCTTGCAAGTGCCGTCATGCAAGTGCCTATATACCCAGTCATGCAAGTGCCTATATACCCAGTCATGCAAGTGCCTATATACCCAGTCATGCAAGTGCCTATATACCCATTCATGCAAGTGTCTATATACCCAGTCTTGCAAGTGCCTATATACCCAGTCATGCAAGTGCCTATATACCCAGTCATGCAAGTGCCTATATACCTAGTCATGCAAGTGCTTATATATATATACCCAGTCATGCAGGTGCCTATATACCCAGTCATGCAAGTGCTTATATATATATATACCCAGTCAGGCAAGTGCCTATATACCCAGTCATGCAAGTGCCTATATACCCAGTCATGCAGGTGCCTATATACCCAGTCATGCAAGTGCTTATATATATATACCCAGTCAGGCAAGTGGCTATATACCCAGTCATGCAGGTGCCTATATACCCAGTCATGCAAGTGCTTATATATATATACCCAGTCAGGCAAGTGGCTATATACCCAGTCATGCAAGTGGATATATACCCAGTCCAGGGAGAAAATTGAGTCAAAATTTAGTTGCATCCATGAAGACTAGGGTGGAAACATATATATAAGAAGAAGGAAAGTCAGTAAACTTTAATTCGCATTATATATTATATAGCCCCACTCCCAAAGTAACCACAGGTGCTTGGATATTCTGTACATATTTAGTCATTATAATTTATACCGGAGTAATTTATACCTGAGCAGACAGACTTCAGAATTTCTGAAGTAGGAGCTAATATAATAATAAATTGACAAAATAAACAAAAACCAAAAAAATGGAGCCATAATGCCAAGATTTCAGAATCTACGAGTAAAACTTGTAAAACTGCTAACCTGTAAAAAAAATCCAAGATGTTCTTCAAAAACATTTGTTTACATTCCAAGTTAACAGGACAGATTAATTTTAATGATGTGTCCTATCTATCTATCTATCTATATATATATCAAGAAGGCTAAGTAGGGCAGTTGGTTGATTTCAGGTATATCATTCCTCTCCCCAATGTTAAACGACATTGCTCTAATCCTTATCCTATATACCTACTGCCCTAACTCTAATCATGGAATCCATCACTGACCACAGCTAGTATGGATGATTTCAGTGATGTCATTATTTTTGAAGTCTCCAAACTTGTAAGCTAATTTAGCATTTTTACCTTGTTCTAGTATTTTGAAATATATACCTATATAGATTTTTGTTCATTCTGCACCAATACATGGTTACAGTCTAATTCATCCTCAATATAATTTTATATTATATAAATATCATACTCATCATCTTATTGCCTCACATGTAGTTAGAAAAATGTTATGGGATAGGCATTATATACTATTTTGGCAAAATGCAATGGGTTACTTTACAATGGACCCTAATTTAAAATAGTGCATGGCCCCTAGTACCCCTAATCACAAATAGTGCAACAGCAACATTTTCGCTGTGATTACAGCAGGTAAAGATTGTCATTACACAACTTTTTCCACCCCGCCCCCATTCCTTTGTTGCCGACCCTTTTGCACCTGATTCCTCCTAAAGGTAAAGGATGTCCTACGCAACTCACTTGCTGCTGACCCTTTTCCTCTCCTAAAGGAGGTAAAGAGTTTTCTACACAACTCGAGTAATGATGCTGTGCAGGTCTGTACAGAAGACAGCACCTCTGCTGCAGAAACTAAACACAAGTGCAGCTATAATGAATGTTTTTGCAGTGCAGACTGAGGAAGACTTCAAGCAAAAAGTGTTGTTAGCTCCAAAACCCGTGGTAGTGGACTTCCATGCCAGGTGCGTCAATCTTATCATTAGTGGCATACAGCTCGTTTCCTAGCCGTATCAAAAATTAGTCGATGTTTGCTCTCTCTCTATGTTAAGCAGCAAATAAGTAATGCTGCAAGGTTGAAGGAATATTAGAAGATTGAATTAACTGGCGATATAAACCATTTCGTTGATCTGTACTGGTGGTGGTTCTGCTTGAGCTGCTCTCAGAGATCCAAATTGCCAAGATAAAGCTAAGTAGCCTAGCTCTTGACTTTGTCATGTGACATGCTGGAGTGGCCTAGGTAGCCTAGCTCTTGACTTTGTCATGTGACATACTGGTGTGGCCTAGGTAGCCTAGCTCTTGACTTTGTCTTGTGACATGCTGGAGCGGCCTAGGTAGCCTAGCTCTTGACTTTGTCATGTGACATGCTGGAGTGGCCTAGGTAGCCTAGCTCTTGACTTTGTCATGTGACATGCTGGAGTGGCCTAGGTAGCCTAACTCTTGATTTTGTCATGTGATATGCTGGAGTGGCCTAGGTAGCCTAGCTCTTGACTTTGTCATGTGACATGCTGGAGTGGCCTATGTAGCCTAGCTCTTGACTTTGTCTTGTGACATGCTGGAGCGGCCTAGGTAGCCAAGCTCTTGACTTTGTCATGTGACATGCTGGAGTGGCCTAGGTAGCCTAGCTCTTGACTTTGTCATGTGACATGCTGGAGTGGCCTAGGTAGCCTAACTCTTGATTTTGTCATGTGATATGCTGGAGTGGCCTAGGTAGCCTAGCTCTTGACTTTGACATGTGACATGCTGGAGTGGCCTAGGTAGCCTAGCTCTTGACTTTGTCATGTGACATGCTGGTGTAGCCAAGATAAAAGTAAGTATCCTAGTTAGCCTCCTAGAAGCAAAGCCTTGGAGCAGGTTCACTCATTAGATGCTACTTCTTGTATCAAGTTACTTCCATAGATGCTGCTAAATAGAACACACCCTGCATTTCTCGCCCAATTCCAAGAGTACCAAACACTTACATTTTGTAAGTTGACTTCTCGGCAGAAACTGAGTTCCTGTCCCTCATTAAACTCAACAACCTAGAGACAATACACATTGCCATTGTCAACGAGAGAAAATACATAACAGCTAGGAACATGATTGAGAACACACTGTGATAGTGCTGTATTGTCTAAATGTGGTCAATGTGGTCATGGTATAAAAAAGGTTAATTATACAATAGACACAACCTACCTTTTACCCACTCCTTAATGTTGCGTGATTATTTTGCTGTAATGTTAGTTTTAAAAGGTGTATTTTTGGTCATGGCAACGTGATCAGTCATGTGACTTGCAATCAATATGAAGAGAGCTCTGTCAACTGACTGATGAAATATCATTGGCTCATTAACTCTCTCATTGGCAACTTTACAGAGGTTTTCCCCCCCAAATGAATGATTTTCCGATTATTTATTATATTTAAAATTATATTTAAAGATAGATTATTTAAAGATAGATGAAGATAGATGATGAAAATTACCTAGCAACCATATATCATGTTATAGCTAATGAGTTGACGAATATTGTGACAAAATTTGACTGCCTAGCAAGAAACCACAACGAACAGGAAGTGTTTCTAGTTCTCTTTATTTAGTCCACCCAGAATGTTAAACAGTTTACCATTTTTAGAACCTGACAATTGAAGAATATATTTTTTTGGCAAACATATAATTATAAATATCATTATATGAAGCTAAATATGTAGCACCAACCACATAACCGTGAATATCATGTTGAAAGCCCTGTTGTTGATCACCACTATCGCTAGAGTGTGTAGGCCTAAGGCCATCATTAACGACAGCTCTTCTCAGAGCTGCTAGCTCATTCAAATCAACCTCGTGGCTTCCCAGGTAAGTAGGGGTATTTTCTTCTTCATCTTCAGAGCTATCATCTCGGAGAGGCCAAAATCATCGTAAAAAATCTGACTGATAACTTCATCTCCACTAT
>JAQNBH010000095.1:20000-248234 GCA_028752905.1 Cladorhizidae sp. MBARI D1340-BT2
GACAAGAAGGAAATTATTTCAATAATGAGAAAGTGTGGCACGATTCTCATTTTCCTAATATCTTTGCTAGTAGCTGTTGCAGCAGGTGTAGCTGCAACTGTTCCTTATGTGAAGGTTTCCCAACTCGGTGCTGCAATAACTCTACTCCAATCAACCTCATCCAGCCAGGAGACTACCATGGCTATTACTGTCAACATCACTGAGCTGGCTGCAAGTGTTCAAAGATTAGAGAGCACCACCACTGCTGCATTAGCTCTACTCCAGTCAACCTCATCCAGCAAAGAGACCACCATGGCCAATACTGTCAACATCTCTCAGCTGGCTGCAAGTGTTCAAACATTACAGAGCACCACCAAAGATGCATTAGCTCTACTCCAGTCAACCTCATCCAGCAAAGAGACCACCATGGCCAATACTGTCAACATCACTGAGCTGGCTGCAAGTGTTCAAACATTACAGAGCACCATCAAAACACAGTTCAATAATTTTGAAATCAAACTCAACACTACCAAAAATAATAACAAAGCTCGTGATCTCGTTTTTCTTGAATATATTTCTGAGGCTGGACATGCTTTCAATTCGTGTGCTGCTATTTGGCAACTTTTCCCTTCTTCTCCCTCGGGGAACTATTACATCAGGTCCTCCAATGGCTCTGCACTCCTTATGTATTGTGACATGACCAGGTCATGCGGAGGTAATGCTGGAGGCTGGATGAGAGTAGCTGAACTGGACCTGACAGATAACAATACCCAGTGTCCTAGTGGTCTCACACTCTTCTCAAGCCCCCGTCGTACGTGTAGAATAAGTAGCCCTAATGCAAACCTTTGTTCTTCAGATATATTCACTGTGGGTGGTATTGAATATTCTAAGTTTTGTGGAAGAGTCAAAGCTTACCAGGTGGGAACTCCAGATGCTTTTGGAAATGTTATTCCAGATCTCAGCAGGCGTGCACTACCAATAGAAAACACCTATGTGGATGGTGTAAGTCTTACTCATGGAACTCTCCAAGGCACCACATCTGGACATTTTCTTGTGGACGAAATGAAGAAGAGATGGATGTAAACATAAAGTGTCCGTGCAGATCAAGTCTTATCCCACCTCCTCAAACATATGTGGGTGAAGATTATTTCTGTGATTCAGCTGCTGAAGATGGTACTGCTAGCACATTCCATGCTAATGACCCTCTGTGGGATGGGGCTGGTTGTGGGTCTCAGCAACCATGCTGCTCCTTTAACAATCCTCCATGGTTCTATAAGCAGTTGCAACATCCCACCACTGATGGTATAGAGATGAGGGTGTGTCGTGATCAAGAGAGAGAAGATGAAGACATTGCCATTGAAGTGGTAGAGATTTATGTTCAGTAGTGAAGACTTCAACTCCTACTTCTCTACCAACTCAGTAGATAGTCATAAATTAAAGAGAAATACATTGTGTATGTATATAAGGATGTATGAATGGTTGATTGATAGTTTATTTGACCACTATATATGGGGTTATATACTTTTACCAAACAGTCAGATTTGATATACTTGGGAATAGCACACACAATACTTGCCATTGTCAGCCAGTTGTTTAGGGATATACCTGCATGCATTTTTCAAGTAACCAGGGTAACACACAGTTAATTAACCGATTAACCACGTCATTGAGGGAATAATTATTAGCGTGTAGTTTTGCGCTTCTAGAAAATAGTACGCTGCTTATAATAATCCATTATTGGCATGCATAATTCCTATAGCTCTATCTAAGAAGATAAGCTAGCTAGCTACACGTTGAAAATTATTTGCGCACAAAATTATAGTTGGCTTTTTCCTACTATCATTACTAGAGCTTGGGTCCCACAGTCCAAGAACTTCCTTATGCTCCAGTAAAGCTTCTAAACTCCATCTCCGCATTTTTCTATGGAAGAAGGAGTGTCACAAAAGTCGATCGTTAGCTAAATGTTGCCTAACATAGAAGATAGCTTTTGAAATCGAGAAGCAATAATTCTAAACGGACTAAAGCTGACTGATTGGATTGTTTCCTAAATCTCGTAGTTAACGCACCACTTAGCTTTAGGGCTGATGATGTTGAAGTTTTTCGAACTCGTCGATCACTGAAAATAACTCCGCCCCACACGTTATAATCAATTGGGGGAACTGTGGTTCAAAGCTTCCACAGCGTGACGCATCATTCGTGGTTAACGACCGTTAACTTTTACACAGCACAAGTCAATGCGTATTAGTCGCGTCCACACTGAATTGTAATGCGCTCTGGTCCACCTCGCTTGGTGGTTTGAGTCAAACTACGTGAGTGTGCCTGAAGCTCGGTCGGGAACTTTGGAGCTAGCTGTATACTATCTGTGGTATGGCCAAACTAACTAGAGACCAACTACATAGATAGAGAACTGTTTCTCAGTTCATACACCCAGTATCTGGACTTCTGAAGTTTGTGCAATCGCAACCTTTGTTGGTTCTGCCTTTCCGTCAGCTCTCTCCTCTTTCTTCTCTGCAGATAATATTTCCTGTGCATCTGTAGATAGCTGATCAGCAAGAAAAGGATGCAGAAACAAACTCCATATCTAATGTATGTGATTTTGACTGATTTTGGTAGGTTGCTTCGCACGGTTTATTCCGGGGCTGTATACGCGATGAATGCACATTGATCCTAGGACCAAACGTGCATAAATGTGAATCAGTATAGGTGCAATGTGGACATGCCTTTATAAGAGTCTTCATTATAATTATTCCTTTCCTATTTCCCCCCCCCATCTTACCCTACCTTTCCCTGATCTCTAACATTGGTCGCAGTGAAAAGAAAACAACCGCTACCTACTCTGAAGACTACTGCTTTTCCGACTTGGAGCTGACTGTGACCCAGGCCCGTACACAGACTTTTGAAAAGGGGGGTGCACAATTTGTTATGTGATTCATGAAATCGTGTTGCAGGGGTCTAGGGGTATGTTCGCCAGGCCTGTATTTTAGGTGCTCTGAGAGTCAATTTGGTCCTCAAATAATTAATCATTACCACAAAAAAACAATATCACAATATCACTCAAATGGTAAATAATATCATCATGTCACTCAAATAGCAAGTTAGCCTTCTGTAATTTTCGAGGGTGCTTCTGCAGAAAAATGCAAATGTTATCTATACTTATCGTGGTTTCATAGTTCATATGTATTAATGTTAAAGCAGTTAAATGTTCTTCTGTCTGTGTACACCTTAAATAATTGTGTAGTCGTCGGAGAGCTGATGCCGATCTTTCGCATGAACAAGAGCTCAAAGGGATGGTATATAGCAAAGATCTTCAATAATATACAGATATTTGGAAGAGATTGAGGACACTGCTTTAGAGAGTCACTTAAAGTTTCAGGACGATCTTTTTCTGCAACAAGCAACCACTTTGACTTCCACCGACAGAGTTCTTCATCGATTATAATTGGATTGGGAAGGTCATCAGAGTACGAATCTATTGCCTCTTTAATATCACTGAAAGAAGAATTAGCATTGATGTTTGCAGGTAAAAGCCCTTGAAGAGAAGCTGCTCGCTTACTGTGAGCTGTAAATCTCGAACAAATATCAGTTATTAGATGGTCAAGGAATGTAATTGCAATAGCTATCTTGAAATACTCTTCAACTGATGTAAATTGTGGGTTTGAACGATGTTGCTGCCGTTGACTTATACGAGGCATTGATACAGATATGCCAGATTGTTCTGCAATTCCACTGCTGTGATCAAAAATACGCTTGGAATAGCTGTCAATATCTTCCCTCACTATCTTCAACTCCTCACAGGAAGTGTGCAGCTGAGGTATTGTTTTAGTTCGCCAGAAATGGGGTCATATTTAGAGGCTGAACATAATCCAAACAGAATGAGCCCATAGATCAGCGTATTTTGCCTTCCATGTACAGTAGATCGCCCTCCAAATTGCATATTTAGCCCCATTGGCAGGCCATTTCAGGCAGAGGAGGAATACTGACAGGATCCTACTCCAGTTCTTTTGGCCAGGTATTCATTGCGATGTGGCAAATATATGCCAGAGATGCAAGATCTGTCAGCTGTCTGCCAAGAGCAACCACCCCAGGTTCCTCTGGTAACTTTCCCTGTGATCGAACCACTTATGTACAAGAAAATCTTTACCTCTACTTATGCTTGCCACTTGATATAATTGCAGAGCGATGTTGGATGGAGAAGAACTAAGTATTGCTGCACATGATGTGTCTATTGCATGTATCTATGTACAGTGTATATATCCTCATTAATAGTGAGTCCACTTATGGGTGTCAGTAATTAAGGTGGACTATTACAGATATTGGACTAATAAAAAGTGCAATACCAACTTAATATCACATGAAGTCTCCTAATATGAAGCCCAAAAAATCCTAGGGCCATTTGCTTCAAGCATGGGTACATTTTCTTAGCTCTAGTGCAACTTGCAGTTAGCCAAAAGAAATGAGTGAAGATATTTTTGAACACCATATATAATAAAATTTCTGAAAAACTATCATATCTATATAATTATTTCAATGCCATTAGTAACTAAGAACTTCTCTTCAAACAACGGTTATGTCTCAGTTAAGGATTTCTTGTTGCGATCCTGTTTCTCAACCACCAACTAATAAGTTATGTCTAATCACAATTAACAAGCCATAGTAGAAAAAATGACTGCTCTTCAGGAACTTCTACTGGTAATATCTCTAATGGCACATCTACTTGCAGCATAAAAGAGGCAATTGATATCTATTTACATCAGTGTCACTGATAGAGTTGATGAAGACTTCTGTGGTTGGAAATTTAATTGGTGGCCTTTTAAAAAGATCCTCCAGAAATACTGGCTGATTCTGTGATGTTGTCCGCAGATACTTCCTAACCTCTTCACTCTTCTAAAGCTTTCTCCTCCATGTTACAGCACAGCAATACCCTCAGGGCAGTGCTCTCTACTAGTCCTTTAAGTTCATGCCATGACAGCACAGTAACACCCACAGGGCAGTGCTCTCTACTAGTCATCCTTTAAGTTCATGTAAATGTTACAGCACAGCAACAACCTCAGGGCAGTGCTCTCTACAAGTCTTCCTTTAATTCATGTGATTGGTCTTGATAGTATTAAGGGTTGGGTGGAGATTGTTAACAGTAAAGTAAGTCTTGAAAGAATAAAGGGTTAGGTGAAGATTGTCAGTAATGAACAATAAAGTTAGTCTTGGTAGTATTTAGGGTTGAACCATCTAGGACAATCCAAAAAGACAGCAAGAAATCAATGGCTTGGAGGGTATTGATAACACTCAGGTTATGGTTTAAGAGCTAATGCGACCACTTACCAATAACAGACAAGAAATCAAGATCCAAACACATCCACTCCACCCCTCCCCACACCCGCAAGCCTCCAAAACAACAAAACAACCTCAACCATTAGGCTCTCATACCAAATTAAGCTGCTGGAATAAGCACCTCCCACTGTAATATTAACCATCATTAGATGCAGATACAAACACTCTTGCTACATTGTTATCTTCTGCTTGAGCTTCCTCATGAAGGTATTAGTCTTGATGTCATTGTATACTAGGGCAAAGGTGAGGGTCTTGGGCTGCAACTCGGGTCCATGCAATGTGCACATAAATACCCAGGAATCAGAACTATTACCATCAGAGAGCTCAACCAGTCACTAGAAAAGCTACAGCAAATATCAGAACACTATAAATTCGGAATATTTCATGTTTAATATTATCCTAAATCATGCCATTGTTATTTATTTGGTGTCGTTGGATTACACATGTATGTGGGTCCACTTCATGTCTAATATCATCCATATGAAGTTAGTTTAAGCCATTGCTATTTTGTTGCTGTTATTGGATTATACATGCATGTAGGTCCACTTCTTTTCTAAAATAATTTGTATGAAGTTAATACAAGCCATTGTTATTTTGCTGCTGTTGTTGCACTATACATGCATGTAGTCCACATCATGTCTAATATAATCTGCATAAAGTTAATTCAAGCCATTATTATTTTGCTGCTAGTCTACACTGCATGTGCTCTGCTGGTACAGTAGTTGAGCATTGTAATATATACTAGTCTACACTGCATGTGCTCTGCTGGTACAGTAGTTGAGCATTGTAATATATACTAGTCTACACTGCATGTGCTCTGCTGGTACAGTAGTTGAGCATTGTAATATATACTAGTCTACACTGCATGTGCTCTGCTGGTACAGTAGTTGAGCATTGTAATATAATTATACTAGTCTACACTGCATGTGCTCTGCTGGTACAGTAGTTGAGCATTGTAATATATACTAGTCTATGCTGTTGTTGGACTATACATGCATGTAGGTCCACTTAATGTCCAAAATAATCTGTATAAAGTTACTACAAGCCATTGTTATTTTGCTGCTGTTGTTGGACTATACAGAAATGTAGGCCCACTTCATGTCTAAAATAATCCGTATAAAGTTACTTCAAGCCATTGCTATTTTGTTGATGTTGTTGAAGATATATTATAGATGATAGCCTGAATTGCTTCCTGTAGTAAAACTCCGCAGAGTTGTACTGTAGATGCATGTCAGTCTAATTCATGTCTAAAATAATACATATGAAGTTATTACAAGCCATTGCAATTTTTTTGGCTGTTGTTGGACTATAGATGCATGCAGGTCAAATTCATGTCCATATGAAGTTACTTCAAGCATTGCTATTTTGTTGCTGTTGTTGTATACATGCATGTAGGTCCACTTCATGTCTAAAACAATCAATATGAAGTTATTTCAAGCCATTCTAGACCATTTCTAGTGAAATAACACCTCTAGTGAAAGACTACCTCTATTGAAAGACCACATCTAGTGAAAGACCACCTCTATTGAAAGACCACATGTAGTGAAAGAACACCTGAGGTGAAAGACCACTGTAGTGAAAGACTAGTTCTAATGTAGTTCAGTGAAATTTTCAAATGTAACAGTAGACTCGATGCAACATTGCACACAATGCACCGCACAATGGAATGGAATGTACCACACATGTTGCAGAAATGGAATGGAATACCATCCATCATATTGTACTGGCCTAGAGGCTCTCGTACACAAAATAAAGAGTGGAGCTAGCCCTCACTGGATAGTAGGATGGAAACTTGGAATTGTCACGATGTCATATCTATCTATTACTCTATCCATTATACATAGGTAAATCTATATAGAATGATTGATAGTCGGAGTGAATGAAAGAACACTCCAAGATTCTGGGCTGTGCTGCACAAGTGAGTATGGCTTGTATGGTTTAATAATTGATGCGATCCCTTACCAATAAGAAACAACAAACCTAGATCTAAGGCTCTCATACCAAAGAAATTAAATTTGCTGCAGAAATAGGTCAGAGTGGCCTGCATAGGTAGCAGGTTACAATGGATGGAGTTACTCCATTCATCAACATGCTCCAGCTTGTTCACTTGCCACTCAATGCACTGGCAAGCAAGTGATAGAGAACTTGATATTACCATACATGGTGTGTCTATAGATGTACTCATGCACTATTTATTCACTGGTAAAAAAAATTGAACACCTTATATACTGAGCTGTGATTGTATGACGTTACCCATCATGAGGTATCTCTTTCCCATCACAGATAAGTCCAATAGAGTTAAAATAGGTCATAGCAACCAAGGTCACTCAGAGTGCATAATTCAACTGAACATGATAGGGTGTGTAGTGAAAAATGTTCTAAGGGCATGATATGTGTATCTAGAGTATAATCATCTATGATGAATACTCGGCATGATTGGGGTTTGTGGTGAATAATGTTCTAATGAGAATATGATGAGTGTGTCCAGAGAATAATCTTCTAGTGAGGGCATGGTGGGTGTTTCTAGTGAATAATCTTCTAGTGAGGGCATGATGGGTGAGTCTAGTGAATAATCTTCTCTGGGCATGATAGGTGTCTTTAGTGAATAATCTTCTAGTGAGGGCATGATGGGTGTGTCTAGTGAATAATCTTTAGTGAAGACATGATGGCTGTCTGTGGGTCAGAGTTCAGCATGGAGCTGTCTGGTGTGTGTATGTTGTCCAAGCAGCTATGGTGTAGGGGAGATAGCATTCCATTGTAGGGCATGTTGCGGGTTCAGTTTTGGATGGAGCTTTGTTGTGCGGCATTTGTAGATGTCGCAAACGTAAGAGAGTGGAATAATTCTGATGACCTCGCCGTAAGAAGGATGAACTCTGCATACATTAAAACCGCGCGTGACCGTCGCGTTAATATTATTATTAAAACTCAACCGACCAAGTGTACGCCGTTAAAAAAATTAAATTAAAAAAAATTAAGATCCGTAGTTACGTAGGTAACTATGACGTCAAACATATTTTGAATTCAAGCAAAATAATGGCTGAAAGATTTGATCGTGCTCGCGTGTTAGAGCTCTTGTTTGATGGCGGTTTCGACCTCTCTGACTGTGATAGCGATGAAGATGATGAAGATCAAGTGTCTTCCTTCCTTGGTGATGAGGTATTAGACCCTGAGGAGTTGGCAGCTTTGTCCAGAGCTTTAACTCAGGATGTTGGACCAAGTGCCAGTGCTTCTGATGGAGCTTTTATGACTCCTGATGAAGAGTATAAGTTGCTTGGTAAGTATGAGTAGATATCTATAGAATGGAATATAAAATTTTAGCTAGCAAACAGTGAGACATAATAAGCCAGAATATATATCACTAGGTTATAAAGTTCATAATAATAATCTTTTACATAGGTTTAGCCACTGATCTTGAATCTGCTGAACCTCTGAATGATCCTGCAAACTCTCCTCCGAGTGGTTCTGCAAACTCGCCCCTAAGTGCTCCTACAATCTCTCCTACCATCTTCTCCTTCAATTGATGTAGTTCCATCTACCTTCTGATCGCCGAGACAGGGGGCGTGTTGGATGCCGAGGCTGAGGAAAAGGCCAAGGAAGAGGAAAAGGCCAAGGAAGATGAAAAGGCCAAGGAAGAGGAAAAGGCCAAGGAAGAAGTCGAGGCCCGAGGTAAGAGGCATGAGATCTTTTGTTACTGCTCTCTTTGTGGTGTTAGCCTTTGTGCTGTGCGTGGGAGGACATGCTTCAGGGAATTCCACACACTCTCTGACTACTCGTACTAGCTTCCTTTTCTCTTCGAGATTTTCTTTGTATTGCTTTTGTAGGATGTACATGTGTTAGGCATGTACATGTATACTTCTTTTCTTTATCATTTATGCATGCAGACATGTGTAGTACACGTATGTTTTCTTGATGAGTCTTTGCTTTATTGTGCCTTTCTGCAACATCTTGAACTTTTCAACTTTCTATATAAAGCAATACAGCCAGACCTTCCTCGTGGTGCTTGACAACAGTCAATACTATTATAGACTGGTAGACTGGCAAACATGGCAAAATAGAAAAATTAGGGCATTCAATATTCATAAAATTTAATTATGCCAAAAAATTTACATTTTCAGATTATATGCTGTTTGCAGTTCAATAAGCGACCATATTTTAGTATTTGATCTGAAAAACCATAAAATATACTTGTAACAGTCGATAAATGCAGAGATAAAACGTATTCTAATCAAAAACCGGTTTGTGGTTTGGTTGCTAGGCAACATTTTTATCACCAAGTTGATCAGTTCTTTGTCAATCATGTGATATGCAGTTGCCGGGGACTTTTCTGAACCAATGATCAGATAAACCAATGATCAGATACAAAAATTAAAGCAAAAATAGGTCAAAATCTCAAAATTAAGTCGATGGTGAAAGGGTTAAATGTGATGGTGTTGAGCTCCTCCACAGCATGGTGATAATCCTATAGCTAATCTTTAGCCTGAATCTCATTGTCATTGTTAGTGCCACTTTAAAGTTAGTTGCACTCTCTCCCAATCAGGTTGCAGCAATGGCTGCATGGTTGCAACTTACGCTCATATATACAACTCTATTTCACTAGTATACATTGCACAGGAACATCACATTTTGGTAGGGGGAGTAGACCATTATTTTTGTTACCCTAAAATCTTTTTCCTTTCCCATTCATTACCTTCACTATTATACTAACTGCATTACAAGCTTTAGCTCATTATTATTAACCATTCTTGAGTTACGAAACTTTTAGCCACCCACTTCATTGAAAAACTCTGCAGAAATGAATAAGTGGGGTTACATGTGGTACCAAAGTGTTAGACAACTGTGGCAAGTCCATAGATTCTGCACACTTCAGTGTCTGTACTTGATATATTAGCTCATATGATAGCTCTCTCTGTGTGTTCTCTCTTGATACTAATGGTGATATGTGACATGAATTAAAGGCTGCATACTCCATCGTGAGCTAGATGTGTGTGTGTGTGTGTGTGTGACATAGATCAATGGCTGCATTCTCAAACATGAGCTTTGTGTGTGTGTGTGTGTGTGTCGGTGTGTGACATGAATGAAGGGCTGCATACTCTCGAGTGCTTGTTGCTGCTTATGTGCCTTTTCACATCATGGACGCCACCAGAAGCAACATAAAAGTCAGTTAAACAAACGTTGCAGGGAACATATGAAGCTCCCTTACGCTTCACACTCCACTTCATATTGTAGCGCTTCCAGTCGGTCCTCCTGCCACTTACTTGTTACCTTGGTCTTCTAAGCAGTGAGAGGGCCACCGTCTGCACTCTCAGCTTCTGGTCCAGGCTGTTTCATGAGGTTTACCTTGTAGCCTGAGCGCTTGTTGGACACATACCTAGGCTCACTATCACGCAAACACTGTTGACAGTGATTCAGTTCAGCAGTTGATGTACAGAGCGATAAACAAATGTGATAGGATCTGAGAAAAGGGGTCTTAGGTAGAGAAAAATGGTTTTGTGCTATGACCAAAATAAGCTCAAAGTTATAGTTAGACTATTTTTCTTTTTTTGTACTTACCACCTTTCCTTTACCTTTGTGTGAAGTGTGAAGGCTACTGCTTGCTTTTTTGTATGCAAGCGTGGGGTTAGAAGATAGGTGGTCAAGAAGCTTGCTACGCGTGTAACGGAATTGGGGTGCAATGTAACGCGGAGAAAATATTGCCCACGTATACGGAAAGACGGGAAACCCCCTCAAAACGGGGGGATTTGCTAGCTGCTATAGACCGCGTAGTTAACAAACGAACAAAGGAATGGCTTCTTCAAGTGCACAGGAAGCATTAATTCCTTAATGAAATTCTCTCCTGGAGCCAGCAGTCTCTCCTAGAAGTCATTGATGACTATTTTACCTCAAACTATGGTTGTGATAGTGACAGTGACTCAGAAAACGATCAAGCAGGTATAATACATAATACATACACTACTAGACAATACAAAAGAATAATAATTAATGGATGCATTTATTTGTAGGTAATGTGGTTGATGCTGACAGACTTGAGCCACCTCATAGTGAAACTGAAGAGAGTGATGATGATCTGGAGGACGTTCGAGAGCTGACCAATGACAAACAGGTCCAGGAAGCAATGATGCAGTTGTCTGCAGTTTCATCAGTAGATTTTGAAGTTCGAGACGTGGACACTCAAGAAGAAGAGCAAGTTTATGACTAGTGGCTGTGGCTGCTCACATATCAATGGCAAAGAGTGCTCCACCAAATTTTTCCCTGAGATTGGTGTTTTGGACTATTCAAGCGCCTGTATCGAAGGTCAAAAGTTGGCAAATTAAGTGACATTGCAAAGGTCGTGAATGACTCAGCACAGTGCAACATAGCACAGCTAGTATCAAATGAGGACGGAAGTATTGTAGTGCCAACTTACAACTGGACAAATTTCTTTGCTCCACACTTCAAAAAGATCATCGGCATCAAAAAGTTGCATCATTCGCACTTTACATCGCTTGAGCCTGGTGTTTGCTATGTGAAAGAGAGAGCTGATACATAACAAACTCGGATTCAGCTCTTGAAGTCACATTGGATGCCTGATGGGAGTGAGCTTCCTTCCATCATTCAACCAAAAGGCTTGTCTCCTGAATGACAGTGCTATTTACACGATCAAATCGGCCCTTTCTGCCCAGAGAATGACAGGAATATTACTTGCCCTTTTCCAACAGTTCCCAAACCAATCAGCAGGCAAGCAACCCCTGATCCTGGAAATACCATCACAGCAAGTAACAGCCCTCCAGCAAAGCGTGCTAGGGTTGGTCGAACCAAGAAAACAGCACACAACAGCAGATCCTGCCCTAACAGAGAAATATAATCTAATAATTGTTATGTCAGGCATCTATATCTATCCTACATTAGACACCTTTATGGCTATTCTGACGTTATAGTTTTCATTAGAGAGCTAACTCTAATCTGTTTCTCTAACTTTTATCCTTGTTTTATTGACAAACAAACACAGCAAACACAGCTTGTATTATTGTTACTCGTACTTCCATTGATCTAAACGTCTAAAAGTTACCTTTTCTGTTGCACAAGCTTCATCCAAGATTAGCGCGTTGCGCGTTGTCCTATCATCAAAGAAGTGTTTCTTTTCCACCTTCGTGAAGCATCTTGGCCTAGCTAGTCCTCTTTCTCACACCTCAGATTTGCACGAGTTCACATCTCGACCTTCGTGCGCGGAGGTGCACGGAAATTACTAAAACAACGCGTTTAACATTTAAAACACGTTTTTGTCAAAATGAATGCTTCAAGCATCTAGCATTCAGGCTTTCATAACTTTTCTTCTGAATGGAAATAAGTGATGATTTTAGTTCCAAAATATAGGCATTGCTTTGTTCTTTCACCTGGTGTCAATAACTCATTTTTTTTAAATTTTGTACCTAAGACCGCTTTTCTCAGATCCTATCACAAATAATTAAATTTCAAAGGTCACAGGGTCATGGTAGCTTTTGCAGGAAAAGGAGGGTCGTTTCCGGGATTGCGGGAGAAGATGCAGAAATGCAGGAGATTCCCGAGAGGTTTGCAGGAGTTTTGTGTGAGAGGCCACATAGGCCATCCTCATGTGGTGGACTAGAGAAGTTAGCATCCTTTCTGGTGGGTCAACACTACTATTACATAATTAGCACATCCTTTATGCTGACCTCAGTATGGTAGTGTACACACACCTGTTAGATGTCCACCTCACC
The DNA here is from genome assembly GCA_028752905.1 of Cladorhizidae sp. MBARI D1340-BT2. Classification (NCBI taxonomy): domain Eukaryota; kingdom Metazoa; phylum Porifera; class Demospongiae; order Poecilosclerida; family Cladorhizidae; species Cladorhizidae sp. MBARI D1340-BT2. The sequence continues at coordinate 33,017 of JAQNBH010000095.1, forward strand.
TGACTCAGCTTCTACATGGAGCATCTTTGAGCATGCGTGAGCATGGTGTGCTCCATGTGTTGGATCTCAGGTGCTGGTTGATGTGTAGATGTATGTCTAGTTAATAATGTTATAGTGAAGACATGTCTAGTGAATAATCTTCTAGTTAGGTCACGAGAGTTTTGTCTATAGAGATTAATCTTCTAGTAGTGGCAGAGTGCATGATGGGTGTGTCTAGTGAATAATCTTCTCGTGAGGGCATGGTGTGTGTATCTTGTGTATAATCTTCTAGTGAGGGCATGATGGGTTTTTCTAGTGAATAATCTTCTAGTAAGGGCAATCTTCTAGTGAGGGCATGATGGGTTTGTCTAGTCAATAAATCTTCTAGTGAGGGCATGATGGGTTTGGTTTGTCTAGTGAATAATCTTCTAGTGAGGGCATGATGGGTTTGTCTAGTGAATATATCTTCTAGTGAGGGCATGATGGGTTTGTCTAGTGAATAATCTTCTGGTGAGGGCATGATGGGTTTGTATAGTGAATAATCCTCTAGTGAGGGCATGAATGGGTTTGTCTAGTGAAAAAATCTTCTAGTGATGGCATGGTGGGTGTGTCAAGTGAATAATCTTCTAGTTAAGGCTTGATGGGTGTGTCCAAAGAATAATCTTCTAGTGAGGACATGATGTGTTTATCTAGTAAATAATCATCTAGTGATGTGTCTGGTGAATAACAATCTTCTAGTGAGGGCATGATGGTGGTGTATAGGGAATAATCTTCTAGTGAAGGCATTATCGGTACAGTAGAGGTCCCAAAAAACTTTACGTACCGTTGCGTTGGGTTAACGTTCAACGCAGAAACCTTTCTTAAGAAACGCTCAAGCAATGCACATGCAACGCTCAAGCAACGTATTGCGAACGCAACGCACGCACCGTTATTTAATTACCCGAAACGCGCAATAAATATTCGGTATCCTACACCACGTGTTTGATAGAGTGCGTGAAGTCAGTCGGCCTACTGTTGATCACTGTTGGGTTTTGTTGCAGTTTTGTTGCAGCTTCTGCTTTTGATTTGTCCTGAGAATGGCTTATAGAAGAAATCTCACTGCCACCTTCGCTCTAAGCAGTAAGTGTAACTATGTAGAACTCCAATGGCTTGTACCTCTAGCGCCTATCTGTGGTAGTGACCCAGCCAGATCAATCCCAATATAAGCCCCCAAGGGTCGAAAAAATCATGCGTGTTTTTAATTACGTGAGCGGTATAAAAAGGTGTCGAATTGGACTTTTGAGCGCCAAAAAAGGTGTTGATGAACAACTTATAATTTCATTTTTTCTTATATAGTTTTTACCATGATATTTCATTCTTATTATTTAAAATGTATTATCGAATTTATTTAATTATTTTAAATGATATTGTATAGTTATTTATTTAAAATTGGTATTGTGCAGTTATAGAACGGCTGATGTTCTTGTACGCCTCCTCCGTTGTCCGTCCTTTACGCTCCCTCCACATGAATTCATCTATATAGGATGGTAGCTGGTGACGATTGACACCCTTCATCGATTTCATCTCTATCTTTGCCTGTAAATAATGTAGAATGTTATTCAAGTTATGTATTAAATACCAGTTATATATATATTTACCCTATTCCAATATGATTCTATGTGCTGAGTGTGCACCCCCGTTCTATGGTTGACAAATTCAATCGAGTGGTTTACCGTAGCATAGCTAGCCACACCAGGCACAGCTGCCACCCTCCTGTATGCGGCCCACTGGTCAGAGTGCACAATCGTTCCTTGTGCAACATGTGCTTGTATTATTGGCAGCAGTGTTACTGCATCCCGTTGGGCCACAATCTGCATGAAACCTTGGAAAATATTGCAATAATAATTGACTATCGTGGCAAACACAAGTAGTCATGATTACCAAGAGCTGGTTTGTGGTTAGTATCCACCTTCCCAAACATCCCAAACACCCAAACTTCTTGTGCTGGAGGGCGTCCTCTGTGATGCTATTCATTGACAAAGAACAAACGTTTATCTCTTTGTTCAATATGATATACGACTGCCTTGAAATACCTTTGGTTTAGGTGTGAACTGGGACTCATCGATTTGCACAACCACGCCAGGCCCACCTAACACAATAGGTTGTGCACACAGCTCTGTGGAGCATACCTCCCGCAGCCACTGGTATACATTGACTGCAGTATCTTTGTTACAACTGCACTCACGTGCAGCATCTGTTACCCGGTATTCCCTGGACCACCAATAAATAAGGATGATCCAGCTTCGCAGAGGAAGCCGTAATTTAGAAGAAAAAAACTCCCTGTTAATATAATAGTCAATGGTATGATTCAGTTTAATGAACACAACTGCATTCAATCTGTATACCATGGCGAATTGATTTAGTATATTTGCATGTTGGACATGCCCAAGTCCAACCATTTCAATGAAGCCTTTCTTCTAATAGTTATATTTATACTGCATCTAATACACAGGTATAACATCAGTGAATCACCAAATCCCCAATTATGCCAATTATGTCTGTCCCAACTATATATCTGTTTTACCTTCCACATGTGACAGAATTTGTCAATAAACTCTGGGTCTTCAGATAATCTATAACCTCCTCATTTGTGCCAAAAGCAGCAGAAGCAATGCATCTTAATGTTCCTGAAGCAGCCATGGACAGTTCACCAGCAAAATTGTGGAAACCTGGACAGAAAATGTGCAGTTCACCAGCAATTTGCACAGTAAGAACGTGCAGTTCACCAGCAACGTGCACAGTAAGAACGTGCACAGTTCAGTGAGTTTATGTTGTTCATTATAAGTTTCATTAACAATTGAACCCCATTCGACACCTTTTTGTCTCGCGTAATTAAAAACGCGCATGATTTTTTCGACCTTGGGGGCTTATATTGGGATTGATCCAGCCAGCCTTTACTTCAGTCTATTTGTTAGTGTTATTTAGTAACGTTCAAGAAAACGAAACCCCCCAAAATAAAAGCTAGAACAGTGGATCCAGTAATGATAATTATACAGACTATTGTTTGGTCTTCTGGCAGAATGAAAGTTCTGGGTGGCTGTACCAAGCAGCAATGTTTTAGGGGGTTGCTCAGTGGGAGTGGGAGGTCAAGGCAGTGAGGGTGATACATAAAGGCAAGATTTCAGCTATTGGTAAGTTTTAAATCAAATCAAATTCAGGTGTGATTTACTATTTTGAAATGCAGTTACCAGGCAGCCATGGAGGAATAATTCAAGCCCATCATGGAAGACGAGGATTACAGTTCTTCACTCTCTACATCTGTGGTGGTGGGATCAGGATGGTGGTGGGATCAGGACTGGACTTGATCGATAACTAGATATATATAGTTGTTTTGAAAATATCATTATTTTATATCTTCTTACTTCTTATTGATAATTTGAAGGAAAAAACACCTACAGTACCACCCAAACACATGAAAGTTTTGCCAACTTGATATCAAGAAGCATTGCTTGGCAAGTGATTTCCAAATAAACCTCCCGTGGCCAAACCCTCCATGTGTCTGTTCTACTTCTGACATTACAGTTAATCAAAATTGTGTTATGCTGTCCACCAATTCAGCTTTGGACTTGGGCTCGTGATGTACTCTTTCAACTCGTGTCACAGGTCTTCAATGGAGTTGGCATCTTGAAACTCAGGAGGCATCCTCCATCAATTTATATCGAACTACTCACTAGCCAGCCTGGATGTACATTTGGGGTCAGTGTCCTGCATGAAGCGGTGATGGGAGCAATCACCCTTTGCAAAGGGTAAAAAGGGTCTGGTGAAGAATTTGAACAAAAAGTGGGGCTCTCATAATACCAGCCCACACATGCACCTTCACCAAATGTTTCACGCTATAATCAAATAAACATAGGTTTAAATACCTGAGTACTTATACCATAAATCTACACCTTATTACACAACCATAATACAACATGAATCATATCTTGGCTTGTTCTTTCGTGCCTGCCTTATACAAAAAATCCTATGTGTTTCCAATTGAACTGTGCACTCGTCTGTCCATTGGCTGCCTCTTCAAGGTTCTGCCTGTCTCGCTCCAATCTCTTGACCTAGGACAGGGATAAATGATACCGCTATTGATCATCTTATTACATGAGTCACTATACCAATTCACCAGTGTTCTATATCAATATCTTGCCCTAGTCTTAAGGCATAACATCTACAAAGTCCCTAAACTGTATATATATATTTTTTAAATCCAATGGCTTATCCCAATCGGCACATTGGCTCTAGCCAAAATACCATCAAGACCCAGGCCTAGATTATCATTAGCCACTAGCAACCAACATAGCTTCAGTGTGACACAGAAAGCTTCTACACTAGATATTAACTTTCACATAGTTCCATCCCAAAACTAGTTCAACACAAATCTTGTTGGCTTCTCTTATCAGTTGGCATTACCACTGCCTCAAAATATCAACACAAGCCATGTCCTGTAAAGCAAGACTAGGTTCCCTTCGCTGTGAAGGAGAACTGCAGTTGGTATGCTGTCTTCTCATCATATTCCAGCATCTTTTCCACCACGAGTTTGGGGCCAGCAATAAAAAACGATCTTTCGCTCCATGGCGATACCAGTCTCGCAGTGCTTGACAAAACTGCCTTGTTGCTGTCAGGCCCTCCTTCAAAATACAGACGATAGCTGCAGCCTTGAATCCTCTAGATCCTAAAGAATAGAATTCTGTTTCTTATAATAGAATAAGGCATTTTGATTCTGAAAAAAAATAACCGCTAGAGCAACGACAGTTAGCCTCTTCGTCGATCTGGCATGCGCTAGTGAAATTCAATTTTACAACGCGATTCCTGCCTACGTTTTTGGCGAACGTTTAGCGAACGTTTGGCGAACGGTTCAGCAACGCTGTGACTCAAACGTACCACAAACGTCCAACGCAAACGGTACGCAAAGTTTTTTTGGTTGTACTGTATGTCTAGCGAACAATCTTCTAGTGAGGGCATGATGGGTGTGTCTAGTGAATAATCTTCTAGTGAGGGCATGATGGGTTTGTCTACTGAATAATCTTTTAGTGATTGCATGATCGGTGTGTCGAGTGAATAAACTATTGGGGGCTTGATTGGTGTGTCTAGTGAATAATTTTCTAGTGAGGGCATGGTGGGTGTGATAATGAATAATCTAGTAGTGAGGACATGATCAGATGGGTCTGTCTAGCGAATAATCTTGTAATGAGGACATGATGGGTGTGTCTGGTGAATTATCTTCTAGTGAGTGCATGATGGGTGTGTAGTGAATAATCTTCTATTGAGGACATGATGGGTGTGTCTGGTGAATGTTCTATCGAGGGCATGATGGGTGTGTCTAATGAATAATCTAGTGTGAACTTGATGGGTGTGTCCAGTTAATCATCTTCTAGTGAATGGTCCGTGTGTCTAGCGAATAATCTTCTAGTGAGGGCATGATGGGTGTGTCTGGTTAATCTTCTAGTGAGGGCTTGGTGGGTGAATCTAGTGAATAATCTTCTAGTGAGGATATGGTGGTGTGTGTCTAGTGAATAATCTTCTAGTGATGGCATGATGGGTTTGTCTAGTAAATCATCAAGTAGGGCATCATTGGCGTGTATAGTGAATGATCTTCTAGTGAGGGCATGGTGTGTGTGTTCTAGTGAATAATCTTCTAGTGAGGACCTGATATGTTTGTCTAGGGAATAATCTTCTAGTAATCTGAGTGAGGGGTGTGTCTGGTGAATACTATTCTAGTGAGGGTGAAATGGGTGGTCTAGTCAATAGTCTAGTGAGGGCACTATGGGTGTGTCTAGGGGATAATCTTCTAGTGAGGGCATGGTGGGTGTGTCTAGTGAATAATCTTCTATTAAGGACTTGGTGATGTGTGTCTAAAGAATAATTTCTATTGAGGACATGATGCAAGGGCGTAGGAAGCGGTGCGACCAGTGAGGCCATGGCCTTACCACTTTCTGAGAGAGCGCCCAAGTGAATTGGTGGCAGAATCCAGAGCAGGAGATCAACAAAATTAATATTATTGGCAAAAACCTGTGCATGCCTAAATCTAGTCTGGCATGGTGAACCCTTTACCTTCCAATGATTGGGAAGGTAAAAGGTTGACTACTAGCCTGAGCTTAAAGCATGCTCGTTAATAGTTTGTGCAGCTAGCCTGCTGAAAGTCACTTAGTATTAGCTTTGTTTTCGAAGTCATCATCGAGACGACATGTCACTCTCCAAGGACTTACCCATTCCCTCTAAGTATTGGTGAGAAGCCACATCAAACATCTTTCAGTTTTCCAAAGCGTGAGTTTGGAAAAAAGAATCTTGTTAAAAGATCTTTTCAGCCACAATGGTTTACACGCTGGACATGGCTTCATTATGATGAGGGCCATGATTCAGTCTTCTGTTATATTTGTGTGAAGGCTTACAAAGAAAAACTGCTTTTTTCTGTCGTGAAGGAAAATCGGCAGTGCTTACTCAAAATTCTATCTAATGTTGTGTAATGTTGTGTTCTTGGCTAGACAATCTTTGCCACTGCGTGGTCGTGGCGATGAATCTGACTCCAACTTTATTCAATTGTTTAGGCTTCGTGGATATGATGACAAAAGAGTATTCGAATGGCTAAAGCGCAGAGCAAATAAATACACCTCTGCTGAAATCCAAAACGAGATGCTAAAAGTCATGGCTCTGAAAGTTCTGCATAAAATATGCATGCAGCTCCATTCTACACTATCATGGCAGATGAGACTGCAGATGTGAGCAACCAAGAGCAAGTGGTCATTTGTATTCGATGGGCGAGTGAGAAGTTTGAAGTGCATAAGGAGTTTATTGGTGTATATGTGGTCGGAAAAATAGATGCACAAACCTTGGTTACCGTTATCAAAGATGTACTCCAAAGATTAAATATCTCTCTCAGCAAACTAAGAGGTCAATGTTATGACGGAGCTGCTTCTATGGCTGGTTCCAAGTCAGGTATTGCAAAGAAACTCTTAGATGAGGAGCCAAAAGTGTTGTCTACCCATTGCTATGGCCATTCACTGAATCTAGCTTGCAGTAATACAATAGAACACTGCAACGTGATGAAGGATGCTCTAGAGATTACTCGTGAACTAACTAAGCTCATTAAAAAGTCCCCAAGACGAGATGCATGTTTTAATATTCTGAAGAAAGAGATGGCTCTGACACACCTGAGCTATTAAATGACATCATTCACCATTTCAAGACCTCTTCACCTGCTGAACGTGAATTGCTATCTGAAGTTTGTAAATTGCTAATGTTACTTTTAGTTATGCCTGCATCAAACGCTGTTAGTGAGAGATCCTTCAATGCTTTAAGGAGAATAAAATCGTATTTGAGGTCCACCATGACTGAAGTCCGATTAAATCATTTCATTATTCTGCACATTCATAAAGATGCGACTGATATATAGGTTGAACTTAATTTTAGTTGCCAATGATTTTGTTTCTGAAAGTGAACATCGCTTATCAATTTTTTGCACATTCAAACCCAGTGACCTACAGAACTCAATCACTATGAATTAATAATTCTATCAATCTTTTACTGCTCCTAATTTTACACAATTATTTGGCACTAATTTAATTTTTTAAGAAAAGAATACCACACACAACTATAAATTATATTATTATACACAGTTGGTAAGAGAGAAAATAATTTCAGTTGACTTGATGCTGATGTGTCCAGGTTGATGGACAATTTCTCATTTAAATTGCTGGGGGTGAGGAGTTCTTACACAGAGATATGACACCAGCAATTTATAATAAGAAATGGTAATACTTTTATTTGTTATGATAATTACAATTAAGTACATACAATATATATCTCCCTTTACTCACTCCCAAACTGGAACTACAACCATCAGCGTTTGGACCATTGCTTCGAATGGCCTTACCACTTTAAAATTGCTTCCTGTGCCCCTGTGATGTGCGTGTCTAGTGTATAATCATCTTCTAGTGAGGGCATGATGGGTGTGTCTAGTGAATAATCTTCTTGTGAGGGCATGATGGTTATGTCTAGTGAATAATCTTTAGTGAAGACATGATGGCTGTCTGTGGGTCAGAGTTCAGCATGGAGTTGTCTGGTGTGTATATGTTGTCCAAGCAGCTATGGTGTAGGGGAGATGTTAGCGTTCCATTGTAGGGCATGTTCTGGGTTCGGTTTTGGATGCAGCTTTGCTGTGCGGCATTTTTAGATGTTGCAAATGTAACTGAGTGGAATAATTCTGATGATCTCGCCGTATGAGGGATGAACTCTGTACTGTACATTAAATGTGATGGTTTTGAGCTCCTCCACAGCATGATGATAATCCTATAGCTAATCTTTAGCCTGAAGGCTCGTTGTCATTGTTAGTGCAACTTTAAAGGTAGTTCCACTCCCTCCCAATCAGGTTGCAGCAATGGCTGCATGGCTGCAACTGACGCTCATATATACAACTCTATATACTCCACTAGTATACATTGCACAGGAACATCACATTTTGGTAGGAGGAGTAGACCATTATTTTTGTTACCCTAAAATATTTTTCCTTTCCCATTCTATACCTTCACTATTATACTAACTGCATTACAAGCTTCAGCTCATTATTATAAACCATTCTTGAGTGACGATACTTTTAGCCTCCCACTTCATTGCATAACTCTTGAATAAGTGGGGATACATATGTAGTATCAAAGTGTTAGACAACTGTGGCAAGTCCATACATTCTGCATACTTCACTGTCTGTACTTGATATATTAGTTAAAATGATAGCTCTCTCTGTGTGCTCTCTCTTCTTACTAATGGTGATATGTGACATGAATTAAAGGCTGCATACTCCAGCATGAGCTTCTTGCATGTGTGTGTAGTGTGTGTGCATGTTTGTTGTATGTGTGTGTGTGTGTGTGTGTTTATAGATGGTCATCTATTGGAACTGCAGGTAGCCATGTGAAGTGGGCCCAGCCCTCAACTCTTGCTTGCCAGTATAAACTTGAGTGGCTGTAATCACTGACACTGGTAGAGCTGTACCAACACTAGAGATGAGGCCAGAATGATAAAGTGACTTATGTTCATGTGTTGGGGGAGTGGTCTAAATTATATACTACAAACATAACAAAACCTTGTTGTGAAGACTTTATAGCTCATAGATTCCACACACTGTATAAACGTAGATATAGATATACATAGTGGATGGAAAATAGTTTTTGCAGGTAATCTTTATTTGGACATCATTTAATTTTTAATCCAGAGCTATTGTCATCAACCTACCCAACCTGCCTCAACACTGTATGATATGGTCCAGTGTGTGCCCCCATAGAGCATTGTTATGGTTGTAAGAACAGCTGTAGCAGACTTGCCAACCATGATGTATGCTTTTGCAGGATAACAACTAATGTTTTGCAGGGTTTTGGTAACTTTTGCTGGATCTATTCCCCCCACTCCCCGACCCCCAACATCCCTAATCCTCCCTTCCACTTCCAAATATTCTAAGATAGCAATAAATGTTTTTAAAATTTTATAATTATTATTTAATTTGAATTTTGAATTTTGAATTTTGAATTTTTTAATATATTTTTTATCGTCAAAATCATGCTCAATCTAATATGAAGAGCACACAATGCATACACAACAACAACATATGAAATACATGAATATTAAGAAATGGTAGTTTGTATATATATAACGTTTGAATAATATAAGAGAATGGAATTCCTTTGTGCTATATATATATGAGAAAGAATTACGAAGTCTATGGAGAAGTTTACTTCAGGCTTTTTTTAGTAGCTGATTTAGCATTTAATAGCATAGTGTCATTAATAAGGTGTGAATTTGAGTAACATGGCTTATCATTATTTTAACACTTAGGTGACACACCGTGGATGGATCTAGTTGCCGTCTTTCTTTAGTCTCAATCTTCCTAATCACACTATAGAGGCATTCTGGATCTGCATTTGAATGAGGCAATACCAGCCAAACTTGTGCGAAGTTGAACAAAGCTCCGAAATGGATGTTTTCAAATCTATGACTGAGTGAACTTTAGCCATTGCTGCCAGAAACGATCAATCGCTCCTGATTCATCAGCATCAAATTTAGGAAGTTGATGTGATGGTGTAGAATGATAATCCAGAAACTCCATGCTCAAAAGGTCCAATTTATCAATGGAAAGAGATGCAAAGCGTTTCGCCAATTGAAGAATGCCATTCATTGCGGTCTTATCTTTATTCCTAGGATCAAGAAAAGCTAGTTGTTGTCGAGTACTATCATGAAATGGAAATTTCTCTTTAATTTTCAATATACTAGTTTCGTAGAATGTACGTATATACACACTTAAAGAAATGTCTCTCAAGCGGACTTCTTACCATTTCTTCAAGGTCACTGTATCACAATAAACAGGTGGATGTACTAATACCAAGCTCATCATTACTTTGCTGTCAGTGATATCGATAGAAATAATATCATCTGTGGACTCGGGGTCAATTAAGAGATCATCAAGAGAGACTGGAAGTTTTTTAAGAGCAGCAACAGCGCATAATGGACCTATATAAGTGGCAAAGACAACCAAGGCTAAATAACTACGGTTGTTTCCCAAGAAACCTACTTAAAACTGAATTATGCTTTCCCACCATAACGCTTGCGGTGTCTAATGCTTAACCAATCGTGTTATATACTCCATGGAAATAGAATCAAACACTTGCTCTATTGCAGTGAAGAGTGATTGAGCTGTAGCAATATTGCACACAGGCATAAAAAAACCCCGTGTAACTGTCTGTTGTGTCACTCTATCCCATTACCTTACCATGATTCCAATGTACTTCTTATCTGGTTGCCACCATCACAGAAAAGGGTGAAAGTAGAAGTGCAGCGAGATTTAACCCTTCAACTGCGTTAGTCGACTATAGTCGCCTCAATTGAACTTCACGTAATTTCGGAGGGCGACTATAGTCGCCCGCTCCTTGCTTAGTTGGATCTCGAGCATTGGCGCTAACTTAGCTTTGCGCATCATGTTTTTTTTGTGCGTTGATCGGCACCTTCTTGTTCTAGAGCAGACGTTTCTTACGTTGACTTGCCATTCTAAGCTTCTTACTTGCTTTTGCAGCGCCGACTATTCCAGCCCACAAATTCTTTCTTTTCCAATCTTGCTCACCTCGCCCAACCCTGAACTGTTTGCAAGCTCTGCGCAGTTCTAGTTGCTGAACTCCACCTTCTTGATCTCACAACTCCACCCTCCAAATTTACCCACAAGCTCCTCCCTGAAGAATTTCATTATTAGCCTTTCCTCTGAACCCTAGACCTTATCAAGTTCATGGATGAACTAGATGGTGATATATATGAGTGATGGAGACTTTGATGGTTACTTTGAAGGAAAGTTATTTACTACAGCAAGAGCAATAAAATCCAAATTATAAATAACCAATAAATATTCTTTTTATTATAGATGTTGGACATGAAGGTGCTGATAATGAATGTGAAGAGGACGAGGTTCCAGGTGAAGAGGGCGAGGTTCCAGGTGAAGAGGTTAAGATACGAGATGAAGAGCGCGAGGTTCAAGGTGGGGGGCATGAGGTTCAATGTGATGGGTGGGATGATGTTAGTTTGCATGGTGAGGATGGAGCGGGAGGTGGTTATGACGTAGACGAGGAAGAAGGCGATGCAAGTGGCATGGTGGTATCTTCTGTTCTTGGGCCTAATAAGGTGTGGTCGAGCCTCTGGATGCTTTCGAGCAATTATTCACGTCAATATCATCAAGGATATCTGGTGTGAAACGAACCGGTATGTGAAACAGTACTTGGCAAGTCACCAGCAGCACCTTGACGAACACCAACGAGCAAGAGAGCATGACTTCATCAGCCACCTATATATATATAGAGCAAGTTATGATGACATACCACTAGTGTCCTCTCTCATTATATATATATATATTGAGCAAGTTATGATAGCGTGCCACTAGTGTCCTCTCTCATTATATATATATATATAGAGCAAGTTATGATGGCGTGCCACTAGTGTCCTCTCTCATTATATATATATATATAGAGCAAGTTATGATGGCGTGCCACTAGTGTCCTCTCTCATTATATATATATATATAGAGCAAGTTATGATGGCGTGCCACTAGTGAGCTCTCATTATATATAGATATAGAGAGCAAGTTATGATGGCGTGCCACTAGTGTCTTCTCTCATTATATATATATATATATATTGAGCAAGTTATGATGGCGTGCCACTAGTGTCCTCTCTCATTATATATATATATTGAGCAAGTTATGATGGCGTGCCACTAGTGTCCTCTCTCATTATATATATATATAGAGCAAGTTATGATGGCGTGCCACTAGTGTCCTCTCTCATTATATATATATATATTGAGCAAGTTATGATGGTGTGCCACTCTCATTATATATATACATATATATATTGAGCAAATTATGATGGCGTGCCACTAGTGTCTTCTCTCATTATATATATATAATATATTGAGCAAGTTATGATGGCGTGCCACTAGTGTCCTCTCTCAGTATATATATATTGAGCAAGTTATGATGGCGTGCCACTAGTGTCCTCTCTCATTATATATTATAGAGCAAGTTATGATGGCGTGCCACTAGTGTCCTCTCTCATTATATATATATATTGAGCAAGTTATGATGGCGTGCCACTAGTGTCCTCTCTCATTATATATATATATTGAGCAAGTTATGATGGCATGCCACTAGTGTCCTCTCTCATTATATATATATAGAGAGCAAGTTATGTATATGTGATAGGATCTGCGAAAACATGCCTTATGACCAAATAGTACTTTTCTCAATAATACAAGTTTTAGAGCCTATTGTCATACACTATGAAATTTGACTTTTTTTTGGTATTTGTTATCTAGGGTCTTTCTCCTAACTGGTCAGAAAATTTCAAGCCTTGAATCCCTCTCACTCAGAAGTTACAGCAGTTAGAACTGGACTAACCAAACGTTAGCTACATACGCGGAGAATAATAATTACATAATAGGGACATTCCCTTTTTATAATAACATTCATAGTTTGTAGTTGGAAAGGGTCAACAGTGTCATTATTACGTAATAGGGACATTCCCTTTTTATAATAACATTCATACTAGTTTATAGTTGGAAAGGGTCAACAGTGCAATTTTCAATAATGTCCACAGAACAAGCTAATGAGATAGCTTTGACTATCAATCGGGTCATGAAACTGGATGCACAGGACCAGGCATCTATGCTGGAGGTTATAGCAGACTACTTCACTCTCCCCACTCTTGATGATGAGCTTGATGAAGAGAATTTAGATGAGTTGGATGACTATGATGATTCCAACTTGGCTGATAGAACTATGAGGGAGTTCAGTGAGCAGAATGCTGCAGGTAAGAAGACATACAAAATACAATTCTTATAATTACAATCACATGTACCATTACAATCACAACATACATTAGCAAGCTTGGAGGAAGATTGGGGCTGCCACATGGAGGATGAAGTTCACCGTACTGAGGATTGTGGACATGATGGGAATGAAGATCATCGTTTGGAAGAGGGGAGTGCTGAAGATGGAAGTGTACTTGTGGATGACGATGAGGATAGTGACTTTGTGGACTTTGATGATCGTGTTGCTACTGTCCTATCAGAAGCTGTACGAAATGAAGTCTGTGAGATTGAGTGGCAACCATCTGATTTGTCTGAGCGTTCTCAAGTTGATCAGTTTGTGGTTAAGGGCTGTAGCTGCCAGAAAGGATTAAATAAAGCATCCTGCTCCTCACTGTTCAGCACTGAGTACATATCAACCTTCAGGTCCTCCTGTGCTGAACTCTCCAAACAAGAGCTTGACATGATTCTCATTGGTCAAATTATTGCATTTACTACTTCAGACCCAATTCAGAGTTCCATCTTACGCAAAAGGGACTTCTGCAATTACATGCATCAAGGTAAATGCATTTGTGCAAACACTTTCATGTTCCTTCATGGTAGTCGAACCAGAGTGAACAATATTCGGTGCAATATAAAAGTACATGGACTAGTTCCAAGAGTGCATGGCAACAAAAACCGACGACCACACAATGCCTTTCCTTTTGAAGACACGGAATATCTGGTTCGCTTTGTATTTTCATATGCAGAGCAAAATGCTTTGCTATTACCAGGGCGAGTGCCTGGATATAGCAGGTCCGATATCCAGCTGTTGCCATCCAGTAAATCCAAGAGGGGAATATGGAAGGTTTATTGCAAAACCGCTGGTGAGAGCGAGAGACACTTTGCGGCATACTCGACTTTCTGCCGCCTGTGGAGGAGTTTGGTACCATCAGTAATTATTATGCGACCGATGACAGACTTGTGTTGGCAATGTCAGCAAAATAGTGCTGCTATTGTCCGTTCCAGCAATTGCTCGTTCCAGCAATTGCTCAGATGAGAAGTCATCCACCATCAAAAAAGCTGAGGAGCACTTGAGGATCGTTCAAATTGAAAGGTCGTTTTACACCTCATGTAAAGACTGTTCCAGGTCTGTTCGATCCTATTATGTTACCAGGGGTGTATTTAGGGGTGGGCGGGGGGGGGGGCATTCGCCCCCCCTTGTATCATTCTCGCCCCCCCCTTGATATTTTTTTAAATAATGTCAAGAAAGGTGTAATACAAGAAAGGTGTAATAAGCTTATGATATCAGGTTCAAATGATAGGAATGTCAAACTGAGGTTCTTCTTGGTTTTCTCTGCCATACGTCCACAATCTCTTCAAGGTCGCTCTCAGAGAGTACTTCTGGTGCCTCTATAGCAATCCTCATAAGGTGAGAAAGGCTGCAGTCACTTAGAGAATTACGCAAACGAGTCTTGATCATCTTCATCTGTGAGAAGCTTCTCTCCACAGAAGCAGTAGAAACTGGAATCGATAAGCAGATGGAGGCAATCTTGTGCAAATTGGGAAACATGGCCTTGAGCATGTCGTTTGAAACAAGTTCTTTCAGCTGTGATGCAGTAGTATCCCGTGGTTGCTTGACTAACAGCTGGCGGAATGTTTTCCACTCTGTAAGTATTTCAGTGGAAATCATGGCTGTCTTCACTGTTTCTTCTCCATCCAATGTTTCTGCATCTCTATCTTCTCCGTAGTGAGCAATCAGTTTCTCAACAGACGTGTCTCCATAAGTGGGAAAAGATACTGAATCTGGTTTTGGAACTTTCCGTGGATCGAATATAGACAATGCTGATACAACAGCGTTGGATGAAGAAAATCGGCTTGTTATGTTGGCCTTTAAATCAGCAACAAAAGGCTTACCAACAACATTCTGGAACGAAAGTATTTTATCAGCGTCAATAGACACCTTTGTAGATGACTTCAAGTCTTCAACGTTTTCAAGAAGCTCCAACACCCAGTTCGCTCCAGGCAAAACTGCATCATCCAAGGATTTAACAGTAGCATCAACAAGGAATGATATCAACGAGAGGTCAAGCTGCTCTGCCTGAAGTGCTTTGCTGAGCTTGGCTACTTGTGGTAGAGTGAAATCAAGCAAATATATAGCTGCAATCGTAGACAATTTGCAGAGGGCACCATGGATTCCAAGAGCTTCTGGCTCGTGGGACGTCTCGTAGATGTTCCCAATGGTGATTACAATTGCAGAATAACTTGCTTTGACAGCTTTGACACACCTTTCATGTGCCAGCCAGCGTGTGTCAGATGGCTTGATCACTTTCATTTCTGGAAGTTCAAGAACGTGCTGTACCTCCTTCAGACACTCTGCTCGCTTGGGGGAATTGCGAAAATGCTTCCAAAGAGTAGTCAATGTTCTGTAAACATGAGCAATTCCAGGAGTTTTATTGGCAGCTTGCACACAAGCCAACTGCAGTAAGTGACAGTGGCAGTGTATAAACAGAGCGTGAGGAGTATGTTTCTTGATACGTGCCTGAACCCCAGTCTTTCGTCCAGAAAAAGTTGCAGCTCCATCAAATCCCAATCCAACTATTCTTCCGACTTGTAGACCTTTCTTCTTTAAACAATCGATGAGATTAGAATAGATGGTCTCTGCATCAGCCTTCTTCAATGGAATAAGCTCCAGAAAGCACTCTACTGGTACACCATCTTCCTCCCAGCGGCAAAACACAGACAATTCTTCTACGTTGGTGACATCTGTGCACTCATCTGCCATGAGGCTGTACATAGGTGCCTTTTGAAGTCGCTTCAGAATCGACTCCTCCACCCATGTCCCCAATGATTCGATGAATTCAACCACAGCCACTCTTGATGTGTACACAGCATTTCTTGGTGCAGTTTCTAAGAATTGCTTCAAATGTTGGCTGCCACATCGAACCACCACGTCAACCAGCTTCTCAAATTTTGTCGAATGTGCAACTTGTTCTTTCGTAAGAAAATGAGTGAGTAGGATCAGGCACTTCACTGCAGCTCTGTTCTGAGCTCTTTTGCGAGCTAAAACATTCTGGAGTTGCTGTACAACTGTTCCACCTTTGGCTGCTCCTTTAGCTGCAAAAAGAGCTTGAGTTGCATGGATATGGAAGTCACTTCTCGCATGAGCTTTCATTTTTTCAACAGCTTTCTTCCAATTTCTGCAAGGTTGTGTGACCCACACTCCTCCAGTACGCTGCAGACCAGATTGCTTGCAAACCTTGCAAAAGGCACCATCGCTATCCTCGTCATAATAGAGCCAACTGAAATCTTTCTCCCAGCTCTTAGAGTATTTTCTCTTCGTGGATACAGAAGAGCGGTGTTTGTTTTGCTTGCTTTTCTTTGAAGGTGGAGGACTAAGGCTAGGACTAGATGCCTCGACATGCTCAGAGCTATCTGTTCTGCTATCTTCGCTATCGCTGCTATTAGCATGAGAAGAGGCTTGAGAAGTACTTGCAAAGTATGAGCGAATATCCATATTAATATGAAGAGAAATCAGCTAGTAAGGTTTCTTTTATAGAGACTTTAAGACCATGACATAATGGACCGAGTTAAAAATACTGAGAGAGAGTGGGAAAGAAGGAAGGAACTGAAGAAGTGACAAACCTACAAAGGAGAACACGTGGTGGCGTGTGATGACATCATGTCTAAGATTAGACTTGAAGACCATGACATAATGGACTGAGTTAAAAATACTGAGAGAGAGGGAGTGGGAAAGAAGGAGAAACAAAAGAAGTGACAAACCTACAAAGGAGAGCACGTGGTGGTGTGTGATGTCATCGTGTCATGACACATGCTCTCCTTTTTCCAAGCAGCTACAATATCATGAGAAATATATACAGTCTAGCCATAGTTCGGTATAGCATAATGCCATTGGTAGTCAGTCAAAATAGCTATCCTCAGACATTGTAAAAGCAAAAAAAAATATGGGGGGATCTTCCCCCCAGACCCCCCTTTTACGACTTATGAACATGTTAACAAAATATTAACAAAAATTAGGGCACCAAGTGACCAACCATTTCCACCCCCCCCCCCCCCCCCCCCCCCCCTAGAGAACTAGAGAAAAATTGTGTATGAAACCTGTTGTCCATGATTTTGTAAGAAAATGCATGGAATGCAACATAATTCGATTTCACAAAAGCCCACCTCCATTATACGAGTGACAAGTGACTATATCTAATCTATATATGCTGATTGCCGTAGCATGCAACTTCAGCAAATATTTAAGATGGAATGTTGTACTAAAGATTTTAGAAAAAGTGCATGCCATCATAAGTAGCAGCTATATATACAGTTAGTACTGCAAAAATACCTGTGGGTAAAACACTTTCGTACTCCACGCGGAAGCCCAGGGTGCACGTCCCCTTTCCGCACCATCCAGGCTCTCCGCCCCCCCCTTATTTTTCCATATCTCAAGTTCGCCCCCCCCTTGGCAAAATTTCTGTATACAACCCTGACAGATGGTGAATAGTGAGGAAGATGGAGAAGAGACCAACCTTCCTCCATACCATAAATTAATCTTCTTGCTTGCTTATTTGTGTACTCATTATTGTTTGTCTATTTGGTTGTTCTTTAGCAGTTGCTAAATTGAAGAAAATTGTTTGTCTTAGCGTGGTATTTCACAAGAGACAAAAGTAGACATTTTCAATAATCTTAATCACCCCGGATCAAGTCTGATTTTGACACACCCAAAATAAAGGCGGGGGGGAAATGAAACATCAACCACCACACAACCCCCCCCCCCCCCCCCCCCCCCCACCCAGAAACTGACTTGAACAAAAATTATAAAATACACACAAAAGTTCATGTGGGAAGAGACTGTTCGTTCATTAGGAGTAATGTTGTGGTCGCACAACCTCGCGGCCAAGCCGAGTACACACTTTTGGGGCGGCAACTGTTGGTGCAATTGGTTGAACTGGAGTTGGTGTAGCATGGTAGGTCGAGGCTTTATCAGGTTGATGGCGGGTAGGTGGGCGACCACGTCGAAGAGGGACTGCCACTTGCACTGGGCAGTCAATGTCCAGATGTGCTGGTTTCAGCCGATCAATGGGGATGATTTCTTGCTTTCCACCCATGTCCAACTTGAAGGTTTTATTCCCAGTCTCCAAAACCTTGAAATGTCCAACATATGGTTTTTGCAGTGGTGTACGATGTGCATCTTGACGCACAAAAACAAAAGCACTTGTGATAGGATCTGGGGGAATGGAAAACGAGTGAAAAACATGTCGAGAGGTAGGGACTGGTGCTAAACCCTGGACCTTCTCCCGAAGTGCTGGAAGGAGGGTGTGTGCACTTGGTGCTGCAGATGGTGAGAGCACAAAATCACCAGGTACTGTGAGAGGAGAACCATAAACGAGTTCTGCTGAGGATGAGTCCAAATCTTGCTTGGGAGCAGTGCGTATGCCTAACAAAACCCACGGTAACTCATCTGACCAGTTAGGGCCTTGCAGCCTTGCACGCAAAGCTGATTTCAATGGCGATGAAAACAACCAATCCGTTGGCTTGAGGGTGGTATGCAGTAGTGCCATGATGTTGAGTCCCAAGCAGTTTACCGACAGCTGTCCATAACTCAGAGGTGAATTGTGCCCCTCGATCCGAGGAGATATGTGCTGGCACCGAACTTTGCGAAATGAGAGCACGAGCAATATATACGTGAAGCTAGCTGGTTTTCAATCATGGCTGATAAAACAAGAGATATTTCGAATCATGAACAGCTTGCAATCGGCATTCAATGGGTCAATAACATGTATGAAATTCATGAGGATTTCATCGGAATGGTGCATATACCATCAACAACATCAGCCACTTTAACTGCTGCCATTAAGGATGTATAAGTGCGCTGTATCCTTCAGTTGAGCAACTGCTGAGGTCAAGCATACGATGGTGCCGCTAATATGATGGGACATCTTAGTGGTGTAGCAACACAGTTACTAAGTGAGCATCCGTCTGCTATCCGAGTGCACTGTCTTGCTCATTGTTTGAACCTGTGTTTGCAGGATGCTGCTAAAAAATGTAAGCCAATTAGAAATGCATAATGGAACTAACAAAATTGACCTAAACGTTCTCTTGGTGCTTCAGAAATGTAAACAGCAACTGTCACCTGAGGGTATATACTTGGACTGCACCCGCTTTGCCCGACAAGGTGGACTGTAAGGACTGGGGCAATCGATGCAGTGTTGAGAAATTATGCTGCCATTATACAAGCTCTTGCACAGATTGCGGAAAAGTCACATGATGACTATGGCCGAAGAACCAATGGACTTTTATCACAGCTTGAAAGATTTGACACCTTCTTTGGACTGAAACTCTCATATTTAGTGTTTAGTGGCACTGAGCAGACATCCATCAATCTTCAAAGGAGAGATACATCAGTACAAGAAGCTCTTGCTTGTGCTGATATAGCTGTCAGTTACCTAAGGAGATTGAGAAGTGATAAATCATTTAAGCAGTTTTATGCACTAACGGTCTAGCAGGCTGAGGAACACACTGGAGCCTTCCTTACCTTGTTATAGAAAACCTCCAAGGAGGATTGATGAGGTGCTGCACCCCACAGCTTCAGTTCAGCTGAAGATTACTGCAGATCTAATTTTTTCTATGCACTGGGTCTAATTTTAGAAGAAATTTGTGATCGCTTCAAGCAGAGTTCCATGTTTTTACCAAAAGAATTGGAGAGCTTGTTGATGAAAGCATCAAACAGTGTGAGCACTTCATGGATTGCAGTACCTCAAGCAATTAGTTCAATGTATCATCAAGACATTGATGTGCATAGGCTGGAAGTACAGTTACAGATGTTGCCACACCTTGTAAAGGCTTTCAGAAAATCTCAGCACATGACAAGTCTAACAGTCACAAAAGTGAGCACTATTGCAGATATGTTGATCACAGTTCCGATGGCCAAGGATATCTTTTCAGAGATAGACAAGCTTCTACGACTATATCTTACCATACCAGTTACAACTTATACTGCAGAGAGAAGCTTCTCAGCCCTCCGTCGCATTACGACATACCTAAGACCCACCATGACCGAAGAGTGTTTGAACAACATTTTATTGTTGCATGCACACAAAGAGGAAACAGATGCCCTGGATCTAACAGAAATAGTTCGTTTGTTTACGTCTGCTAACACAAGGCGGATGAATTTTTTTGGAACATTTGTGTAATATATACAATAATAATACTGACTCTATTGAATCTTGGAATAAAATTTGCTTTGGTGTGTCTTTTTTTGTAGCCTAATAACTATAAAACATGTATATACTCTGGACTGAGGTTGGACATAAATGGCAGTGTATGTAGTAAACTTGGCTCTGGTAGGCAGCAATAGCCTCACTGATATTTTCACATGTTTAAAGTTTTGTTTACTTCAGCATTTTGTTATTAATATATTGATCTCATTAATGTAAAATGACCTCAGCATATAATGCTACAAAAATTAATGTCCATCTTTAGTCCATATAATATTATATTCCAATCCATGGTCCAGTCCGGAGTAGGTCTGTAGGTTTCACAGTTAACTGAATATAACAAATAGCTTTTTAAAGTGTAATTTTTTCTTGTGACAAACGTAACCATAACACTGGGGAGGAGCAAGGGTGTAGCCAGGAGGGGGCTGCAGGGGACCTTGCCGCTCCCCCCTCCCCAAAACTTGATTATTACAATAGTAATTTGCATCTCGGGGGGGGGGCCCTCTCAAACTTGGTCTTGCACTTGCAGCAGTTTAGTTATTACAGTGTTGCTAATTTTGTATTAACCTTTACCATTTTATTACTAAATTTGATTATTGGTTATTACAATAGTAGTAATTTGTAGCATGTCTGCTCTCCAACTGCACACACACACACTCCCCCCCACACATACACACCCCGTAAAAATACTGAGAGAGAGGGAGTGGGAAAGAAGGAGAAACAAAAGAAGTGACAAACCTACAAAGGAGAGCACGTGGTGGTGTGTGATGTCATCGTGTCATGACACATGCTCTCCTTTTTCCAAGCAGCTACAATATCATGAGAAATATATACAGTCTAGCCATAGTTCGGTATAGCATAATGCCATTGGTAGTCAGTCAAAATAGCTATCCTCAGACATTGTAAAAGCCAAAAAAAATATGGGGGGATCTTCCCCCCAGACCCCCCTTTTACGACTTATGAACATGTTAAGAAAATATTAACAAAAATTAGGGCACCAAGTGACCAACCATTTCCACCCCCCCCCCCCCCCCCCCCTAGAGAACTAGAGAAAAATTGTGTATGAAACCTGTTGTCCATGATTTTGTAAGAAAATGCATGGAATGCAACATAATTCGATTTCACAAAAGCCCACCTCCATTATACGAGTGACAAGTGACTATATCTAATCTATATATGCTGATTGCCGTAGCATGCAACTTCAGCAAATATTTAAGATGGAATGTTGTACTAAAGATTTTAGAAAAAGTGCATGCCATCATAAGTAGCAGCTATATATACAGTTAGTACTGCAAAAATACCTGTGGGTAAAACACTTTCGTACTCCACGCGGAAGCCCAGGGTGCACGTCCCCTTTCCGCACCATCCAGGCTCTCTGCCCCCCCTTATTTTTCCATATCTCAAGTTCGCCCCCCCTTGGCAAAATTTCTGTATACAACCCTGTGTTACTGATACTGATTTTGATCCTCCTCAGCCAGCATCACGAATTCCTGCCAACTCAAAGCCCATCAAAGTTCACTACTCATTTGATTATGCGCAGCAAGTGCACTTTCCTTCAGATCCCCTCCAGCCTGGTCCGATTTACTTTCTGACCACCAGGAAGTGTTCAGTATTTGGAGTGAATTGTGAAGCTATCCCCAGGCAAATCAACTTCATTACAGATGAGAGTGGAGAGATAGGTAAAGGAGCCAATGCTGTGATAAGTAGGCTTCATTTCTTCTTGGAAAACCACGGTTTAGGTGAAGAAGACGTCTATCTGCATGCTGACAACTGTGCCGGCCAAAATAAGAACAATCTGTTGGTGCAATATTTGATGTGGAGGACTCTTACTGGCCGGCACAGCACAGTTCATTACTCCTTCCTAGTTGTAGGCCACACTAAATTTGCCCCTGATTGGGCCTTTGGGCTCTTTAAGCGTTTATTTAGACGTACAAAGGTGGGATCCATTGCTGAAATTGAGGTGGTTAATCAGTCAGCAGTTTGTAACCAAGCACAGGTGGTCTCCTATGAAGACGGATCCATGATTGTACCCATGTACAATTGGAGCACACTTCTCGCACCACATTTCAAGAAGGTCGTTGGAATAAAGAAGTTGCATCACTTCAGAATGTTGTCTTCTGTACCAGGGGTGGTGTATGTAAAACAGCACAGTGACACAGAAGAGGTAGCACTCACGTTACTCAGAGATAACTGGCAACCCGACAGTGCCAGTCTACCTCCACTACTGGAGCCTCGAGGTCTAAGCGATGAGAGGAAGTGGTATTTGTATGAACATATCTGTCCGTTTTGCTCTGATGAGCAGAAGGATGTTGCATGTCCACGCCCAACTGTACGAAATCCTAGACATCGCTCCATACCTGGACCAGAAGAATAAAGTTAATGAACACATAGCTCTTTAGTAATGTAACCCCACCAACTGAACCCAAAGCTACAATAATACACTGACTTTATTATTCAAGTAAAAGCTTTACATGGCCATGTTCAGTGTATACCTAGTTAGTACCTATGAATTAACTGCCACCTGTCTTATAGCTAGTAATGTATGGTAGTTATTGCTTGCTATCTACTAGACTGCTTGCTAGCTAATTTTCTAGTTAGATGACCAGTTGCTTGGTAGAGGACTAGCTAGCTATTTTTCTAGCTAGTTACTAACCAATGTCAATCATGTTAGCTATAGATGCTAGTGTCTATCCCAAAGCTTATAGTAACCTAGCTAGCTAGCCTTGTTTTTCTTGTAATTGTTTGGTAATTTTTTAAGTTACGACCACAGCTAGTAGCTATCTAGCTATGCATACTAAGACTTACCTCAGCTACATGTAGAGTTTCAAGACCCTTCTCCTCACTTTAGCAGTCGTTTGAGTACCGCTTTCACACGAAGCGCTCGAAATAAACTTGCACCAAAACATCCAGAAATAGCCGTCTTTCCCAAAATAGTAATTATGACGTCACTGAATAACACGGAGATACGGGCGGAAGTATACGGAAGTTAATTGAATTTTGTTTGCGGCGTTTTTCGCAACAATCAGCGTCCCTGACGGGACGAAGAAAAGCCTCTGTAACTTCCAAGTCATAATATTTTACTACGTCACTTCAAGATTTTAAAAAGTATTTTTTATAGCTCTTTCACATAAAACAATAAAATGAAAACCAAAAAAAAAGTCATAAGGCACGTTTTCGCAGAGCCCGTCACATATATATAGAGCAAGTTACGATGGCGTGCCACTAGAGTTTTCTCTCATTATATATATATATTGAGCAAGTTATGATGGCGTGCCACTAGTGTCTTCTATTATATATATATATATATATATATATATATTGAGCAAGTTATGATTGCGTGCCACTAGTGTCTTCTCTCATTATATATATATATATTGAGCAAGTTATGATGGCGTGCCACTAGTGTCCTCTCATTATATATAAGCAAGTTATGATGGCGTGCCACTAGTGTCCTCTCTCATTATATATATATATTGAGCAAGTTATGATGGCATGCCACTAGTGTCCTCTCTCATTATATATATATATTGAGCAAGTTATGATGGCGAGCCACTAGTGTCCTCTCTCAGTATATATATATATATATTGAGCAAGTTATGATGGCGTGCCACTAGTGTCCTCTCTCATTATATATATTGAGCAAGTTATGATGGCGTGCCACTAGTGTCCTCTCTCATTATATATATATATTGAGCAAGTTATGATGGCGTGCCACTAGTGTCCTCTCTCATTATATATATATATAGAGCAAGTTATGATGGCGTGCCACTAGTGTCCTCTCTCATTATATATATATATTGAGCACATTATATATATATAGAGAGCAAGTTATGATGGTGTGCCACTAGTGTCCTCTCTCATTATATATATATATATATAGAGCAAGTTATGATGGCGTGCCACTAGTGTCTTCTCTCATTATATATATATTGAGCAAGTTATGATGGCGTGCCACTAGTGTCCTCTCTCATTATATATATATATTGAGCAAGTTATGATGGCGTGCCACTAGTGTCCTCTCTCATTATATATATATATATAGAGCAAGTTATGATGGCGTGCCACTAGTGTCCTCTCTCATTATATATATATAGAGAGCAAGTTATGATGGCAGGCCACTAGTGTCTTCTCTCATTATATATATATAGAGCAAGTTATCTACCTAGGCACAGCTGGTAAGTAATGTAGCAAGTGAACTTCGATGAGAGCTAAGAAGTTGATTTACCCGCTAGGTTCACTGTTGTATCACTACAATTACTACCAGTAAAACAAACGCTAGCGCTAGCTAGAGCTACTGCTGGATAGAGCGACACTAGCTAGCTAGATCTATATATATAGAGAGCAAGTTATGATGGCGTGCCACTAGTGTCTTCTCTCATTATATATATATAGAGCAAGTTATCTACCTATGCACAGCTTGTAAGTAATGTAGCAAGTGAACTTCGATGAGTGCTAAGAAGTTGATTTACCCGCTAGGTTCACTGTTGTATCACTACAATTACTACCAGTAAAACAAACGCTAGCGCTAGCTAGAGCTACTGCTGGATAGAGCGACACTAGCTAGCTAGATCTACTGCTAGCTACAAATGAAGTGACGCTAGCGCTATCTAGATGGAATGCTGGCTACCAAAGAAACTAAAAGCTTGATTACTAAAAACGAAGGCTGGCTATACGGATCACAAAGCAAGCAAAAAGAAAGTAACTAAACAATTCTAATTACAGCCCACCATTTATCTTTACACGAAGAAAAATCCAGAGTCCAAGGTAGAGTTTATATTCTCTCCCAATCTTTGATGAGTCTTCAAGGCAACTTTTCGAACCCGGAAGAACAGAGAAAGGCGAAATAGAGGCGCATAAAGACAGGACACTCGCCAACACGTGGAGCAGCCATATTGTCCCCAAAAATAGTCCCGCAAGGAAGGGTGCGGTTCAATTATTGCGTTACGCACGCGTAGGGTTAATGACCTCATCATTCAATGCTGGAGCCAGTGCATATTTCACAATTGCTGTGGTTTTTGTCCTACCTGATGCAAACCCATGAGCAATTTGCTGTCTAAATTTGCTGTCTACGCCAGCAGATTAAAAAAAAAATTATGTTCTGCAATGAATGTTGAAAGTAAATTTCAGCAGCTGTAATCTGACCAGCTAGTGTGTCCTTTCTGAACACAGTTGTAATTTTAGTCTGACTTGTGCTCTGTTCTGCATGTGCACACTCTAGAGCACTTCTTGCTGCTTATGTGCCTTTTCACATCATGGACGCCACCAGAAGCAACAGAAAAGTCAGTTAAACAAACATTGCAGTGAACATATGAAGCTCCCTTAGGCTTCAAACTTCATATCCACTTCATATTGTAGCGCTTCCAGTCGGTCCTCCTGCCACTTACTTGTTACCTTGGTCTTCTTAGCAGTGGGAGGGCTACCGTCTGCACTCTCAGCTTCTGGTCCAGGCTGTTTCATGAGGTTGACCTTGTAGCCTGAGCGCTTGTTGGACACGTACCTAGGCTCACTATCACACAAAAACTGTAGACAGTGATTCAGTTCAGAAATACACACAGTTGAGGTACAAAGCGATAAACAAATATTTAAAGTTCAAAGGTCACGGTAGCTTTTGTAGGAAAAGGAGGGTCGTTTCCGGGATTGCGGGAGAAGTTGCAGAAATATTCCCGGAAAATCCGGAAGGTTTGCAGGAGTTTTGTGTGAGAGGCCACATAAGCCAGCCTCATGTGGTGTACTAGAGTAGTTAGCATCCTTTCTGGTGGGTCAACACCACTATTAAATAATTAGCACATCCTTTATGCTGACCTCAGTATGCCTGAGTATGGTAGTACACACACCTGTTAGATGTCCACCTCACCTGACTCCATCTTTGAGCATGCGTGAGCATTGTGTGCTCCATGTGTGGGTTCTCAGGTGCTGGTTGATGTGCAGATGTATGTCTAGTTAATAATGTTATAGTGAAGACATGATGGGTGTGTCTAGTGAATAATCTTCTCGTGAGGGCATGGTGTGTGTATCTTGTGAATAATCTTCTAGTGAGGGCATGATGGGTTTCTCTAGTGAATAATCTTCTAGTGAGGGCAATCTTCTAGTGAGGGCATGATGGGTTTGTCTAGTCAATAAATCTTCTAGTGAGGGCATGATGGGTTTGTCTAGTGAATAATCTTCTAGTGAGGGCATGATGGGTTTGTCTAGGGAATAATCTTCTAGTGAGGACATGCTGGGTGCGATTAGTGAATAATCTTCTCGTGAGGGCATGGTGTGTGTATCTTGTGAATAATCTTCTAGTGAGGGCATGATGGGTTTCTCTAGTGAATAATCTTCTAGTGTGGGTAATCTTCTAGTGAGGGCATGATGGGTTTGTCTAGTGAATAAATCTTCTAGTGAAGGCATGATGGGTTTGTCTAGTGAATAATCTTCTAGTAAGGGCATGATGGGTTTGTCTAGTAAATAAATCTTCTAGTGAGGGCTTGATTGGTGTGTCCAAAGAATAATCTTCTAGTGAGGACATGATGGGTTTGTCTAGTGAATAAATCTTGTAGTGAGAGCATGATGGATTTGTCTAGTGAATAATCTTCTAGTAAGGGCATGATGGGTTTGTCTAGTGAATAAATCTTCTAGTGAGGGCTTGATGGGTGTGTCCAAAGAATAATCTTCTAGTGAGGACATGGTGAGTGTGCGTAGTGAATAATGTTCTAGTAAATAATCATCTAGTGAGGTGTCTGGTGAATAACAATCTTCTAGTGAGGGCATGATGGGTGTGTCTAGTGAATATAATCTTCTAGTGAGGGCATGATGGGTATGTCTAGTGAATAATGTTTAGTGAAGACATGAAGGCTGTCTGTGGGTCAGAGTTCAGCATGGAGCTGTCTGGTGTGTGAATGTTGTCCAAGCAGCTATGGTGTAGGGGAGATGGTAGCGTTCCATTGTAGGGCATGATCTGGGTTCAGTTTTGGATGGAGCTTTGCTGTGCAGCATTTGTAGATGTCACAAACATAAGAGAGTGGATGACCTCGCCGTATGAAGGATGAACTCTGTACTGTACACTAAATGTGATGGTTTTGAGCTCCTCCACAGCATGATGATAATCCTATAGCTAATCTTTAGCCTGAAGGCTCGTTGTCATTGTTAGTGCAACTTTAAAGGTAGTTCCACTCCCTCCCAATCAGGTTGCAGCTATGGCTGCATGGCTGCAACTGACGCTCATATATACAACTCTATATACTCCACTAGTATACATTGCACAGGAACATCACATTTTGGTAGGAGGAGTAGACCATTATTTTTGTTACCCTAAAATATTTTTCCTTTCCCATTCTTTACCTTCACTATTATACTAACTGCATTACAAGCTTCAGCTCATTATTATAAACCATTCTTGAGTGACGATACTTTTAGCCTCCCACTTCATTGCATAACTCTTGAATAAGTGGGGATACATATGTAGTATCAAAGTGTTAGACAACTGTGGCAAGTCCATACATTCTGCATACTTCACTGTCTGTACTTGATATATTAGTTCAAATGATAGCTCTCTCTGTGTGCTCTCTCTTCTTACTAATGGTGATATGTGACATGAATTAAAGGCTGCATACTCCAGCATGAGCTTCTTGCATGTGTGTGTAGTGTGTGTGCATGTTTGTTGTATGTGTGTGTGTGTGTGTGTGTTTATAGATGGTCATCTATTGGAACTGCAGGTAGCCATGTGAAGTGGGCCCAGCCCTCAACTCTTGCTTGCCAGTATAAACTTGAGTGGCTGTAATCACTGACACTGGTAGAGCTGTACCAACACTAGAGATGAGGCCAGAATGATAAAGTGACTTATGTTCATGTGTTGGGGGAGTGGTCTAAATTATATACTACAAACATAACAAAACCTTGTTGTGAAGACTTTATAGCTCATAGATTCCACACACTGTATAAACGTAGATATAGATATACATAGTGGATGGAAAATAGTTTTTGCAGGCAATCTTTATTTGGACATCATTTAATTATAAATCCAGAGCTATTGTCTACCTACCCAACCTGCCTCAACACTGTATGATATGGTCCAGTGTGTGCCCCCATAGAGCATTGTTAGGGTTGTAAGAACAGCTGTAGCAGACTTGCCAACCATGATGTATGCTTTTGCAGGATAACAACTAAAGTTTTGCAGGGTTTTGGTAACTTTTGCTGGATCTATTCCCCCCACTCCCCCCCCCCCCCCACCAACATCCCTAATCCTCCCTTCCACTTCCAAATATTCTAAGATAGCAATACATTTTTTTTAAATTTTATAATTATTATTTAATTTGAATTTTGAATTTTGAATTTTGAATTTTTATATATATTTTTTATCGTCAAAATCATGCTCAATCTAATATGAAGAGCACACAATGCATACACAACAACAACATATGAAATACATGAATATTAAGAAATGGTAGTTTGTATATTATAACGTTTGAATAATATAAGAGAATGGAATTCCTTTGTGCTATATATGAGAAAGAATTACGAAGTCTATGGAGAAGTTTACTTCAGGCTTTTTTTAGTAGCTGATTTAGCATTTAATAGCATAGTGTCATTAATAAGGTGTGAATTTGAGTAACATGGCTTATCATTATTTTAACACTTAGGTGACACACCGTGGATGGATCTAGTTGCCATCTTTCTTTAGTCTCAATCTTCCTAATCACACTATAGAGGCATTCTGGATCTGCATTTGAATGAGGCAATACCAGCCAAACCTGTGCGAAGTTGAACAAAGCTCCGAAATCGATGTTTTCAAATCTATGACTGAGTGAACTTTAGCCATTGCTGCCAGAAACGATCAATCGCTCCTGATTCATCAGCATCAAATTTAGGAAGTTGATGTGATGGTGTAGAATGATAATCCAGAAACTCCATGCTCAAAAGGTCCAATTTATCAATGGAAAGAGATGCAAAGCGTTTTGCCAATTGAAGAATGCCATTCATTGCGGTCTTATCTTTATTCCTAGGATCAAGAAAAGCTAGTTGTTGTCGAGTACTATCATGAAATGGAAATTTATCTTTAATTTTCAATATACTAGTTTCGTAGAATGTACGTATATACACACTTAAAGAAACGTCTCTCAAGCGGACTTCTTACCATTTCTTCAAGGTCACCGTATCACAATAAACAGGTGTATGTACTAATACCAAGCTCATCATTACTTTGCTGGTTTTGCTATCAGTGATATCGATAGAAGTAATATTATCTGTGGACTCGGGGTCAATGAAATTGCTGACAAAAGAATGCAAGAGTCGACGCACATCAGCCTGCAAAGCACCAATACGTCTGGCATGAGTTTGAAAAACTGTGGAAAAGACATTCAAAGCATATAGAATGAAGTTACAAAATAACTTCACATAGCCACCCTCTGTATATGCTCATTGTCGGGTTTGGTCTCAGCTATCCTGTCAAAATAGCAATGAAAAGCTGGCCACTGCTGAATCAATCTCTTCAAGCCACGTTCTAAACTCAGCCACCTGGCTGAATAGTGCTTTAGAACTCGAAGTGGCTAAACTCAAGTTGAATTTCATTGAACTCGTGCCACCTCTTGGAAGAATGTTTGAAATGATAAAATATGTCAATTAAGAGATCATCAAGAGAGACTGGAAGTTTTTTAAGAGCAGCAACAGCGCATAATGCACCTATATAAGTGGCAAAGACAACCAAGGCTAAATAACTACGGTTGTTTCCCAAGAAGCCTACTCAAAACTGAAATATCCTTTCCCACCATAACACTTGCGGTGTCTGATGCTTAACCGATGGTGTTATATACTCCATGGAATCTAATGCGAATCAAACTCTTGCTCTATTGAAGTGAAGAGTGACTGAGCTGTAGCAATATTGCACACAGGCATACAAACTCCCCGTGTAACTGGCTGTTGTGTCACTCTATCCTATTACCTTACCATAATTCCAATGTACTTCTTATCTGGTTTCCACCATCACAGAAAAGG
Organism: Cladorhizidae sp. MBARI D1340-BT2; assembly: GCA_028752905.1. Taxonomy (NCBI): domain Eukaryota; kingdom Metazoa; phylum Porifera; class Demospongiae; order Poecilosclerida; family Cladorhizidae; species Cladorhizidae sp. MBARI D1340-BT2. The sequence goes on from JAQNBH010000095.1 coordinate 63,523, forward strand.
GTGAAAGGAGAAGTGCAGCAAGATTTAATGACCTCATCATTCAATGCTGGAGCCAGTGCATATTTCACAATTGCTGTGGTTTTTGTCCTACCTGATGCAAACCCATGAGCAATTTGCTGTCAGGAAACAATACCTACGATTTATTGAAATGATCAGCAGATAAAAAAAAAATTATGTTCTGCAATGAATGTTGAAATTAAATTCCAGCAGCTGTAATCTGATCAGCTAGTGTGTCCTTTCTGAACACAGCAGTAATTCTAGTCTGACTTGTGCTCTGTTCTGCATGTGCACACTCTAGAGTACTTCTTGCTGCTTATGTGCCTTTTCACCTCATGGACCCCACCAGAAGCAACAGAAAAGTCAGTTAAACAAACGTTGCAGGGAACATATGAAGCTCCCTTAGGCTTCACACTCCACTTCATATGCAGCGCTTCCAGTCCTCCTGCCACTTACTTGCTACCTTGGTCTTCTTAGAAGGGGGAGGGCTACACTCTTAGCTTCTGGCCCAGGGTGTTTCACAAGGTTGTCCTCGTAGCCTGAGCGCTTCTTGGAAACGTACCTAGGCTCACTATCACGCAAAAACTGTATACAGTCTGAGTGATTCAGTTCAGAAATACATATAGTTGAGGTACAAAGTGATAAACAAATAATTAAAGTTCAACGGTCACGGTAGGTTTTGTAGGAAAAGGAGGGTCGTTTCCGGGATTGCGGGAGAAATTGCAGAAATGCGGGAGGTTTGCAGGAGTTTTGTGTTAGAGGCCCAGCCTCATGTGGTGGACTAGAGAGGTTAGCTGGTTGGTGAACATTACTATTACTTAATTAGCACATCCTTTATGCTGACCTCAGTATGGTAGTAAACACACCTGTTAGATGTCCACCTCACCTGACTCAGCTTCTGTATTTGAGCATGCGTGAGCATGGTCTATGTGTGGGAGCTCAGGTGCTGGTTGATGTGCAGAGGTATGTCTACTTATAGTGAATACATGATGGGTGTGTCTAGTGAATAATCTTCTAGGGAGGGCAATCTTCTAGTAAGGGCATGATGGGTTTGTGTAGTGAAGAAATCTTCTAGTGAGGGCATGGTGGGTGTGTCAAGTGAATAATCTTCTAGTTAGGGCTTGATGGGTGTGTCCAAAGAATAATCTTCTAGTGAGGACATGGTGAGTGTGCGTAGTGTATAATGTTCTAGTAAATAATCATCTAGTGAGGTGTCTGGTGAATAACAATCTTCTAGTAAGGGCATGATGGTGGTGTGTAGGGAATAATCTTCTAGTGAAGGCATTATGGGTATGTCTAGCGAACAATCTTCTAGTGAGGGCATGATGGGTGTGTCTAGTGAATATAATCTTCTAGTGAGGGCATGGTGGGTATGTCTAGTGAATAATCTTCTAGTGAGGGCATAATAGGGGTGTGTGTTGAATAATATTCTAGTGAGGGCATGATGGATGTTTGTAGTGAATAATCTTCTAGTGAGGGCATGATGGGTATATATGTCTAATGAATAATCTTTAGTGAAGACATGATGGCTGTCTGTGGGTCAGAGTTCAGCATGGAGCTATCTGGTGTGTGAATGTTGTCCAAGCAGCTATGGTGTAGGGGAGATGGTAGCGTTCCATTGTAGGGCATGTTCTGGGTGCAGTTTGGATGGAGCGTTGCTGTGCAGCATTTGTAGTTGTCACAAACGTAAGAGAGTTGATGACCTCGCCGTATGAAGGATGGACTCTGTACTGTACACTAAATGTGATGGTTTTGAGCTCCTCCACAGTATGATGATAATCCTATAGGTAATCTTTAGCCTGAAGGCTCACTGTCATTTAGTGCCACTTTAAAGGTAATTGCACTTTCTCTCAATCAGGTTGCAGCAATGACTGCATGGTTGCAATTTACGCTCATATATACAACTCTATAAACCCCACTAGTATACATTGCACAGGAACATCACATTTTGGTAGGGGGAGTAGACTTGTTACCTTAAAATCTTTTTCCTTTCCCATTCTTTACCTTCACTATTATACTAACTGCATTACAAGCTTTAGCTCATTATTATCAACCATTCTTGAGTTACGTGCCTCCCACTTCATTGCATAACTCTCCAGAAATGAATAAGTGGGGATACATGTGGTACCTAAGTGTTAGACAACTGTGGCAAGTCCATAGATTCTGCACACTTCACTGCCTGTACTTGATATATTAGCTCATATGATAGCTCTCTCTGTGTGTTCTCTCTTGATACTAATGGTGATATGTGACATGAATTAAAGGCTGCATACTCAATCGTGAGCTTATTGTTTGTGTGTGTGTATGTGTTTGTGTGTGTGTGTGTGTCTGGTGTGTGTGTGACATGAATCAAGGGCTTCATACTTCACCATGAGCTTCCTATGTGTATCTGTGTGTGTGTGTGTGTGACATAGATGGCTGTATACTACATCACGAGCTGTGCATGTATGCGTGTATGCGTGTGTGTGTGTGTTTATACATGGTCATCTATTGAAACTGCAGGTAGCCATGTTAAGTAGGCCCAGCCCTCAATGCTTGCCAGTATCAAGTCTTGAGTGGCTGTAACCACTGGCACTGGTAGAGCTGTACCAATACTAGAGATGAGGCTAGAATGATAAAGTGAGTTATGTTCTTGTGAAGGGGTAGTGGTCTAAATTATACAAACATAACAAAACCTTCAATTTTGCACCCACGTGTCCGACCAGGTAATATATTTTTAACGCCTAGGTGATTGCGTGCGTAAGAGCTTCCTCATTTTCAATTTTTTGGCACTTAGTTATTTTGGCGGAGGTTGAGGCGATTCAGGCTTTTGAGGTCCCTCCAATTTAGAGTCTAGTAACTTGCCTATAGTTATACCTATGAAATATATTTTAGTATCAAAAGAGAGCACACAGAGACCTATCTTTTGAGCTATATATCAAGTCCATACCATGAAGTTTGCAGAATCTACTGTGTTCTAAAATTGTAACCACAAGTTAAAAAAAATTAAATAAAAAATACTAACAACCGCCCCCCCCCCCTTAAAATCACCTTCAACTTACATCAGGAATAATGAGATGCTGATGGTTGTGTCTAGTGAATATTCTTCTAAAAATCTGAGTGATGGGTGTGTATAGTGAATAATATTATAGTGAGGTCGTGGTGGGTGTGTCCAATGATTAATCTTCTCATGAGGGCGAGATGGGGTGGGCATGATGGGTGTGTCTAGCGAATAATCTTCTAGTGAGGGAAAGATTGGTGTGGCCAGTGAATAATCTTATAGTGTGGGCATGATGGTTTTGTCTAGTGAATAATCTTCTAGTGAGTGCATAGTAGCCTGGTGTAAGATGGTGGCATCCTCTCACAAAATAGGATGTCCATTGTCCCATGCATGTTCAGGAATTGCAGATTTCTCTTTAACACACTTTTTACAAGCATCTTGATGTTTTTTCCCGTTGTCTTCTATTGGTCTCCCCTATGCAGGACGTGGTACACAATGCATGAGTGTGTACTAGCTGGTAATTCATCCTTGACTCTGCTCAGCTGGTTCCCTCAGTTATTGCTGATCTGAAAATGACTGTGATGTTGAACTTCCTGCAGACCCTCCTGATGTCTTCACTCATCGCTGTTATATAAGGAATTACTACCTTAGGATACTTCTTTTCAGACCACTAATTGTCTGTATCGGTGTAGCTATTTATCTTCTCTCAATGAACTTCCAGTTGACATAATATTCCAGTTGACATAATAACATTAAAATCACCTACTCAATAATCAACTTCAAATTTTATTCACTCGACGTTTCGACTAGATGCTCTGCATTTGACAGAGAAAAGGTTGATGAAGGCTTGCAGATAACCACAGACCCTGTTCAAATAATGGAAGGCAATGCAGCTAGTATGGTTGGGTTATAGGTTGGCATGATCTCTCAATCCAGCAACAAGAAGGTGCAGGATGAGTGCTCTAGGTATGGCTCTACCAAATCCTGTCCTCCACCATCGTACATACATGCGTAGTGTTAGGACAAAGACCTTAGCTACCTTCCAAAATATCGTGGATACTATTAGGACAAAGCCCTTGACTATCTTCCAACTCATCATGCATCAGGACAAAGACCTGACTACCTTCCAACTCATCATGCATAGTATCAGGACAAAGAATGACATATCAACTTAAGATTTCAATGTTAGCTGGATGGTACAGCTTTCATCTGGATTAAACAGGTACACCTCATACTTCATGTCATCCATTATGGCCTTGCAATGCTTGCACTTGTGGAGAGCTGAATTCAGTGCCTTATAGCCTCCCAAGCACTTAGATGTCAGAGTGTCACCAGGCACTAGAAGCATGGTTCTTTCAATTGTAGTCAATTTCATCAGCATGAACAGCTTAAATGTAACACCACCATATGACTTCAGGGGGTTCTGTATAATACAGAATTTCGAGTTATAATTATTATCATTTGATCACCAATACCTGGCAAGTAGTTATACGTACAGGAGCATAGGAAGCAAATCTGACACACTGATGGCCCACAAAACCACACCTATCATAATATCCACACTACCATAAATTATAATATGTAAATAAAGTTGAGAATTGTCATGTCCACTTGAATGATAATGTTGTCATGACTAATTATAGTTACCTTGCAGTGGAAAAATACTGCCCCACGCCACATTGACTCCCAAGATTTTTCATTACATATTATTACTTGCCCTAGCCCTACCAGGAAGTAGCCACTATAAAGAATTAAAGAATTGTAGTAATAAACAATAAAGTATACATCCTAAACATGCTACATACTTTTTGCTCACTTCCTGCGACAAACCTATTAAGAATATTTCAGATTCAACGGTTTGCTGTATCTTAGTGGAGCCATTTGTACTGCTTGTATGCACTCTGTTTTAGTTAACAAGCTTTGACCAATCTATTATCAACCCAGATGTAATATAACTGCATGTGCATAAAGGCTAACCTGAATTTATCAATATATATATATAAAAAGAAAAGATGAAGAAAAGGAAGGCAGGGAAAATATACATAGACTTAAGTCAGATTTTAGGTTTTTGAAGCCAACGTTTCAACCGAACTACTTCAGTCTTCATCAGGGCAGATTGTAAAAATAATAAATAAATAAATGTCTCACCAAGCAGAGCAATGACCTTGCCAATACTGAAGCATTTTCACTCATAGTAGTGTAGAATATGAAAATGTGTTATTATTTGGATTCGAGATTTATATATAAGGCATACAAGTGCCTATATACCCAGTCATGCAAGTGCCTATAATATACCCAGTCTCATGCAAGTGCCTATATACCCAGTCATGCAAGTGCCTCCTCCAGAGAGAAAATTGAGTCAAAATTTAGTTGCATCCATGAAGACTAGGGTGAAAACATAATTATAAGAAGAAGGAAAGTCAGTAAACTTTAATTCGTATTATATATTATATAGCCCCACTCCCAAAGCAACCACAGGTGCTTGGATATTATGTGTCATTATAATTTATACCTGAGCAGACAGACTTCAGAATTTCTGAAAGGAGAAGTATTTTGCTAATATAATAATAAATTGAAAAATAACCCCCAAAAATGGAGCCATGATGCCCAATCTAAACCTTTAAATATAGATAACCTGTAAAAAAAAAAAAATCCAAGTTCTTCAAAAACATTTGTTTACATTCCAAGTTAACAGGACAGATTAATTTTAATGATGCGTCCTATATCTATCTATAATGATATATATTATATTTCAAGAAGGCCAAGTAGTGCAGTTGGTTGATTTCCTCTCCCCAATGTTAAACGACATTGCTCTAATCCTTATCCTATATACCTACTGCCCTAACTCTAATCATGGAATCCATCACTGACCACAGCTAGTATTGATGATTTCAGTGATGTCATTAAACTTGTAAGCTATGTTAGCATTTTTACCTTGTTCTAGTGTTTTGAAACAATAATAGTTTTTTGTTCATTCTGCACCAGTACATAAACAGCAGCCAAAATAAGATGCAGGAGTTAACTTTAATCACAATGAGGCTGCATGCCAGGCAAAAGTGGAACGGGCAGACACAGAGCTCAGTGCAGAGTCAGGTGCCATGCCCTTTCAATTTAGTGATGAAATGTTTGGGGATGAGAAAGTTGGGGAGGATAATGGACCCATAATTAAAAATAGTGCAGTGCCCCTAGTGTAGGACCCCTAATCATAAATAGTGCAGCAGCAACATTTCGCTACGATTACAGCAACTTTTTCCACCTCGCCCCCATTCCTTTCCTAAAGGAGGTAAAGGGTGTCCTACGCAACTCTCTTGCTGCTGATCCTTTTCCCCTCCTAATAAAGGAGGTAAAGGGTTTTCTACGCAACTTGATGTGCAGGTCTGTACAGTAGACCGCACCTCTGCTTCGGAAACTAAACACAAGCAGGCCCGTAGGAAGCAAATCTGAACCTGTATGGCAACTAAGCCACACCCACAATGGGAGTGGATTTACTTGCTACTGGAACTAAACACACCCAACTTCTGTGTGCATCCAGCGCTGAAATTGTGACCTTTTGGGTCCTATAGAGTACTCTACATATTGAGGAGAATTTTCTTAGGAACTTCACTTACATTATAATTATATATTATTAGACAATGTTACTATATATATGACATAATTAAAACAGGATAGATGGTTGATTTATTAGTGTTTCAAATTTAAAATTGTCCGAAGATACCACTTCTGTGCTCACTTTCTGGCAACAAACTCATTAGGGCATGATTTCAAGAAGTTCATCGGTCTTCTCCTTGTGTATTATACATGAATTACCATTAAATTATTGAGGCATTGCTCATTGTTGAACGCAAGTAGGTCTTGACTCGACGCAACCCTGAAACACTTCACTCACCGTATTGGTGCAGGAGTAACTAAAAGCAATTTAACTAAAGTACATAGAAACTTCACTAGACAGGAGAAAAAGTCTTCAAGTACTTTATGATGTCAGAGAGAGAATGCTCACTTCTGGTGGTTCTCATTGCTGTACTTATAAATTGTAATGGACATCCTATTTTGTGGGTGGAAGCCACCAGGCCAGAAGACGAAGGAACTGCTAGTGAAGGAGGCATTGCCCATTAGCCTAGCACCAAAGTGTGAGCGGTTCAATCAAGACTGTGGAATGGACTTGCCTGGCTGCTGGGGAACCACTCTCGAGAGTGAAGCCACAACTACCATAATTATTTATTTATTTAATTTATTATTATTATTATTATTATTATTATTATTATTATTATTATTATTATTATTATTATTATTATTATTATTATTATTATTATTATTATTATTATTATTATTATTATTATTATTATTATTATTATTATTATTATTATTATTATTATTATTATTATTATTATTATTATTATTATTATTATTATTATTATTATTATTATTATTATTATTATTATTATTATTATTATTATTATTATTATTATTATTATTATTATTATTATTATTATTATTATTATTATTATTATTATTATTATTATTATTATTATTATTATTATTATTATTATTATTATTATTATTATTATTATTATTATTATTATTATTATTATTATTATTATTATTATTATTATTATTATTATTATTATTATTATTATTATTATTATTATTATTATTATTATTATTATTATTATTATTATTATTATTATTATTATTATTATTATTATTATTATTATTATTATTATTATTATTATTATTATTATTATTATTATTATTATTATTATTATTATTATTATTATTATTATTATTATTATTATTATTATTATTATTATTATTATTATTATTATTATTATTATTATTATTATTATTATTATTATTATTATTATTATTATTATTATTATTATTATTATTATTATTATTATTATTATTATTATTATTATTATTATTATTATTATTATTATTATTATTATTATTATTATTATTATTATTATTATTATTATTATTATTATTATTATTATTATTATTATTATTATTATTATTATTATTATTATTATTATTATTATTATTATTATTATTATTATTATTATTATTATTATTATTATTATTATTATTATTATTATTATTATTATTATTATTATTATTATTATTATTATTATTATTATTATTATTATTATTATTATTATTATTATTATTATTATTATTATTATTATTATTATTATTATTATTATTATTATTATTATTATTATTATTATTATTATTATTATTATTATTATTATTATTATTATTATTATTATTATTATTATTATTATTATTATTATTATTATTATTATTATTATTATTATTATTATTATTATTATTATTATTATTATTATTATTATTATTATTATTATTATTATTATTATTATTATTATTATTATTATTATTATTATTATTATTATTATTATTATTATTATTATTATTATTATTATTATTATTATTATTATTATTATTATTATTATTATTATTATTATTACTATTACTACTACTATTACTATTACTACTACTACTACTACTACTACTACTATTATTACTATTATTATTATTAATTATATTGTTATTATAATTTTTTTCTTCTTCCAGTATAATTATATATATTTTTAATGTACATCTGGTGCACATGCTAGGCGCGAGTGCTGGTCCACGAGTTGGACACGTGTGCTGAGTCACGTTTGGGTGTGTGTACTGATAGCACATGGTTGATAGCTAGATACCGGTATATAGCAGGCTCACGCGAGCCTTAGCATTTCATTGTTCCTGATGAAGGCTAGAGCATCTAGACGAAATGTCGAGGGAATACAATTTGAAGTCGATTATCGAGAAGGTTATTTTAATTTACTTACACTATAATTATATTATCGACTACAAAGCATGTCAACTACAAAGCATGTAAAGATTATCATCTCTAAAGTAGGAAACATCATTTCTCTCTATTCCCAATCTACCTAATGGCCTCCTATGACAGTCTAAACATTGAGGGAGCAAACTGATTATTATGTCAACTGAGGGTTCATTGGGAAATTTCAAGATTATTTCTTGTGGAAAGGGAAAATAAAATTTATGTGCTATTATTAGTTAGGAAATAAGAATCTACTATATAGGGACACAGGGGGAAGGCCATTTTGACTGGATCCATGTTTTACAACAATGACTGACCATCAATTACTCATGTCTCATAGAATGATGTCTTGCAAAATCCTGGATCCAACTTTGAGGGAAGCTGTGGGGAAATTTGAAGGGAATGTTTGATCTTGCCAAAGTTGACATTGATGAGCTGCCTGAGCTGGCCATGTCTTATGACGTATCATCCATCCCTGCTGTGATTGGCTTTGGTGTGAAGAAGTCTGGCTTTGTTGGTGCAGTGGACCTGAAAACTATTACAAACTTCTTACAAGAACTACTCATAGATAAATGATATACATGTAATATAGAGCTAGAAGGTGAAGTTTCAACTGCATTGCATTCATTATTATAAGGACTTGTTCACAGATGGACTAAAAGCATCTGGGCTCTATATACCTCTATTACAAACTAGCTTCAGGCTGGAATTCAAAGTTTTAAAGTGGGAAGGAATGGAAGAGTACATATATATCTATAGGATTTTGTTACCCCTTAACTAAGGGTATGGTATTACTGATTTTCATAGGTCAGGCTCTGGGTTTCATGGGGTTTAAACACCACCACCTATGAAGTTAATTTTTGTAACAAAAATGTTACTCTTGAGATGTGTTTTCTAGTGGTCTATTTACTTGGTGTATAACTTCTATGCATTCCAGATATGAATGTTGGTCTACAGGTCCTTCAGCCTGAAAGAAAAAACAACAACTATATACCCGGCAATGAGAAGAGCTAAGTTTCCCTGCATGTTTGTGCCTTAGGGTTTATTAGCTAGTGACAGAGTGGCACTATTCATATAACCACTACTGAATTCAACATAATTATGGTCTGTCCCAGGCTGTCTGACAAAGGCAATGTTTATATATATATATATATATATTGAGTAGAAACACAAAGTAAAATCTGACTCCATAAAAAGAGTATTAAATGAGCTTTAGAATGATATCAAAAGTGTGGAGTATTGATAAAAATTAGGGGAGATATAATTTTTGGTAGTTCAAATGTTTAGAATGAGGCCACGAAGTTAGAAATTAGTGATGGAGGTGCATGGGTAAAAGTTAGCATAACTAGACAAATTGGAAGCTTTTACTAAATCTGGAACTTCAAATCTAGCTTCTGCACATGTTTTGCTATTATACTAAGGCAGAAAGTTTTAAAATTGTTTTTGAACATTTATAGTCAGCAACTTCTACCACACCTTAACACTGAGGTGCTGTAGAAGAGGTCCATCAATGTTCTATCTCACAGCCCTCAACATCTGCCATCCCTTAACACTGAGGTGCTGTAAACGATGTCCAACTATTTACAGCTTTTGGTTTGTAAGTATGGGTGCGGGGGAAGTTGGGGCTTAAGTGTTTAGTTTTTTGGAATGCCTTGATATTTCTGCATGTATCTTCTGAGAAAATATGCCTATAGACTAATCTTTTATATCATTGGAAAGCACATAGATCAAGAAACAATATGAGCATAATATTATTTGGACAGAGTAATTATAAAAAAAGTTATGGGCAGTCTAAATCAACAGCCGTTTTCCCCCCAGTTTCAGGTGTAGCCCCCCCTTAAAGGTTACTTAGCTATCTAAGTAAACTTTAGCTTGTCTATAGACACCCCCCAAACATCTAACTAAAGTTTAGCTTGTCTATTTAAGCCAAGTCGCCATTAGTTATACACACCATGGCACATATCTAAGCACCTTTAACTTGTCTATATATACGCACCACATATCTTATCTTTAGCTTTTCTATATACGCACACCACATATCCCCATGTAACCTTTAGCTTCTCTATACACACACACACATTCAACATATCTAATTTACCTTTAGCATGTCTATATATACACACCACATATCTATGCCTTCAGCTATTCTCTAAATACACATTCTACATATCTAACTTACCTTTAGCTTATCTATATATACACACACACACACACATGCACACACATGCAGCACCACATATGTTAGGTTATCTACAAATATGTAAGTTACATTTTGCTTGTCGAAAATGTACATCAGATAATTAAATGAGTATGTACACACTTATTTATTCATCTACAACTGTTGCAAGCTAGCCCTAGCTTTCACTGTGTATGTGTATGAACTTATAATTATTAGATTATCTACAACTGTTGGAAGCTAGCTATAGCCTTCACTGTGGATGTGTATGAATTATAGTTACTAGATTATCTACAACTATTGGAAGCTAGGTATAGCTTTCAATGTGGATGTGGATGAACTTATAATTATTTGATTATCTACAACTCTTTCATGCCTTCACTGTGGTGTGTATGAACTTAAATATTGGAAGCTAGTATAACCTTCACTGTGGATGTATGAAATTATAGTTATTAGATTATCTACAACTGATGGAAGCCAGCTATAGCCTTCAGTGTGTATGTGTATGAACTTACAGCTGTTGGAAAATAGCTATAGCCTTCAGTGTGAATTTAAATATTAGAAGCTAGCTATATCCTTCACTGTACGAAATAATTACCTAGTATAAACCTCTTTTCTTATGGAACCACTTAGCTATGGATGTATCCAGTGGAATATTCTGTGTACTTCGATATTATATGCAATCTCTTGTGCTGGATGTCTGTATAGGACAAGACTAAGGAAACTTTAACATTACGCTTGTCACACAGCCGTATCTAAGTAGTCTTTAGCGTGTTTATATATATATACACACACCTGTGTCAACAGACAACAGACTCACATCACTCACACTTAGATCCGACAACAGACTCACACCACACACACTAGGATGAGAAAACATACTCAGGTAAGAAGAATCTTGTGGTTATGACTTTGAAGCTCCAGAGATTCTGCACACTTCATTGTATGAACTTGAAGCTAAAATTGGGACACCTCAAAATCTGGGTGCCTGAACTTGCTACTGGTGGTATGGTTCCTAATTGGAATGTGCTAAATATAAGTGTGGTAAAAAAAAGCTGTACTCTATGCAATGAGTTTTTCATAGGATAAGCACTTAGCTTATAGAGGCCTAATGAATATCAACTTTCTGCATTGCAACCCATCAACCTATCAGACAATTTCAGAGGCCATACTTGCACCACTTACATAACCAAGAATAATTTGACTTCACAAAATGTAAAGTGAATATGTACATTTTAATTTGCTCAAATTGTTTGCTATACCATTCTCACCAGAATGCCTCACTCTGTTGAAGAGCAAGGCATCCCTTTATTAAAAGATAAATCTTCGGTTCACATAAAATCTGTTTTTAAGAAGGTATACAATTGATTTTTATCTATTAAAAATAATACAAAATCTCCATATCATATTAGAACAAGATCTAACTCTAACTTTGGCAAGGAAGGGTTTGTTTTTGAGGTAACACCATCGTCCCTCCTTCCCTTGCCTTACTTAACTATGTAATACATACTTAAGTAATTCAACAAAATTTCGGTAAAAATAAAAATAAAAAATCTAACATGGTAAATATTAGTTAGCCCCTCAAGATCTACAACGCTAGTAGGAGAAAAGTTTCAAGTATTTCTACAGTCGGTCTGTACTGGGTGATGACCCTACCTAAAAAGTCCTGTATCCCCCCCCCCTGTTTGGTTATAACAAAGTCATTTGATAGACATGTAGAGTGTTGATTATGCATTCTGCATGAAGAATAGTTGCGGCTTCCACACAACATTACAGCCTATCATATGCATGGGTAGAGGCAGGAGGAAGCCCATACATGCAATATGTAGTATTTATAGGTTCATTCTGAATCAGTCTGACACAATTTCATGGTTGCTGCACTAACAACTCTAACATTGGTTCTTCTGTGATATTTTGAAAATGAGTACTGCTACAGGCAATGAGTATGAAAATACGTATGATATGGTGGACAATGTAGTTTATTCTGCTCATCTCAAATTAACTGAACTCGCTGTCCCAACGGACACACTGCTGGCTAAAGGAAAGGATACAAGCATAAACGCAGAGCAATCACTTCCTAAAGAGCAGCTCAGGTCAACCTTGGGGGCCACTACTGTTAAGATTACTGCAAACAACAAGAAGGAAATTATTTCAATAATGAGAAAGTGTGGCGAGATTCTCATTTTCCTAATATCTTCGCTAGTAGCTGTCGCAGCAGGTGTAGCTGCAACTGTTGCTTATGTGAAGGTTTCCCAACTCGGTGCTGCAATAACTCTACTCCAATCAACCTCATCCAGCCAGGAGACTACCATGGCTATTACTGTCAACATCACTGAGCTGGCTGCAAGTGTTCAAACATTAGAGAGCACCACCAAAGCTGCATTAGCTCTACTCCAGTCAACCTCATCCAGCAAAGAGACCACCATGACCAATACTGTCATATCACTGAGCGGGCTGTAAGTGTTCAAACTTTACAGAGCACCATCAAAACACAGTTGAATAATTTTGAAATCAAACTCAACACTACCAAAAATAATAACAAAGCTCGTGATCTTGTTTTTCTTGAATATATTTCTGAGGCTGGACATGCATTCAATTCTTGTGCTGCTATTTGGCAACTTTTCCCTTCTTCTCCCTCGGGCAACTATTACATCAGGTCCTCCAATGGCTCTGCACTCCTTATGTATTGTGACATGACCAGGTCATGTGGAGGTAATGCTGGAGGGTGGATGAGAGTAGCTGGACTGGACCTGACCGACTACACTACCCAGTGTCCTAGTGGTCTCACTCTTCTCAAGCCCCCGTTGTACGTGTAGAATAAGAAGCGCTAATGCAAATCTTTGCTCTTCAGATACATTGTATAGTATACTTGGACATTGTATACGTACGACCCCTTACCTGATTGACCCTTTACCCAATACTCAGTTGTTGCACATGATATTTGCATTCAGTTCAATCCAAGAAGTAAAGGCATACGGCGCTATCCTCTATGTGTGCAACAACTCTTGTATAGCTTCTATTAAATAGCAGCCTAGGAAAGGAAGGCATCCAGAGAGTGCAATTCACGGCGATTCCAATTGAAGAGCATCACCACGATGGAAGCTGTCAGATGTCCTTTCCCGGGCTGTGTCTACAGTACCCCAGCAGGTATTGACCCAGCAGTGGCGGCAGTGGTCTTGTCAACCCATGCCATGACCCACAGCAGGGCTAGCCCGCCCCCGTGAAACGGCCTGAAATCTCATCCGGGGGCACGACTGAAGGTTGGTCCTACTTTACGATCAGATGGAAATCATACTCGCAGGCAGTGCACCTATCTGGCCGAGACACCTCGGTCCAGCTCCTTGAATGCTGTGACGCCAAGTTGCGTAGGGATGTCACCAGAAACGCCATCGGACCCACCCCACTGGAAGAGATGACGGAGGCAGACCTACTCAAGGCCATCAGAGTATTGGCTGTCAGGAGGAGAACCCCAAGGTGGCCATGGTGGCCCTGAGTAGGATGTCCCAGGATCGGGGAGAACCAGTCAGGGCCTTTGCGGCCAGGCTCCATGGCCAAGCTGAAGTGTGCCGGTTCACGAAGAAGTGCGCCGGCTGTGACCGCATCTCGAACCAAGGGGAGGAGCGTGTGGCGGATCAGCTTTGCGTCGGTCTGGCCGACGCAGAGATACAGGAAGATCTTCTGAAGCACCCAGATCAGGACATGGGTGTGGAGGACACGATTCGCTTCGTGGAGGTGCGGGCAGCTGGCAAACGATCAGCGGTGTCGATGACCACGCCCACATCCAGGAGCGCCATTGACGATGATGGAGGGGGAGAGGCAATCAGCAGTACCTACAGGCATCAGCAGAAACGCCACACCCCACGCCCTGGACCAGGTCCAGGCAAAGCCACACCCACCCGAAACCAATACACACACCCAGGCCACACCCCAACCAGAGAATACAGCCACCCCAACCCGAGGAACACCTCAACCAAGGGCCAGAGCCAACTCCTCAACAGGTCCCCCAGATCCACGCCCAACAACCGTGGCATCTGCAACTTCTGTGGCCGCCAAGGCCACGGAGAACAGGAACGCACAGCCCAAAGGCGCATCCACTGCCCTACATTTGGCACCACGTGTTCATCCTGCGGTCGACAGAACCATACTGCCCAGATGTGCTGGCAATCCGTGGAACACGAGAGCGCCATATTCGAACAAGTCGACATGATGGTTGACGGAACCCTCCACCATCAGACCTGGGACCCAATATCCCAGCTCTGGACCCAGAGGAAGTCACCACCCCAACCGCACGTAGACGTCTCACTATCAGCGCTGGCCGAGGACTTCAGACACCACGGCCACACCCTCCGCACGGAGACCCACAACCTCGCCACCACTGCCATGGCGGACACAGGCTGCCAAAGCTGCCTAGCTGGCCCAGGCCTCCTGTCCAGGCTCCGTCTCACAGCCTCAGATCTCATACCTGTAAACATGATTATGCACTCGGCCAGCGGCACCAACCTGCTGATCCTAGGAGCAGCTATCATCAGGATCAGGGCCAACCCCACAGGCCCCGAAACGAGACAGATGATCTACTTTTGTGAGATCGCCAACAAGTTGTACCTCAGCCTGGCCGCCTGCGCAGACCTGGGACTGATCCCCAAGGATTTCCCCCTCAGCACGCCCATGTCACCCTCGGGAAAAGGCAAGGCAAGGGGACAGACGCTGGAACAACGCCCACACAAAATCGACATCATCTCAGCGGACCCGCAGGCCAGACCTCCAGATCAACACCATTGGACAATCCCGCAGACCAGATCTCCGCCACCTATCGTGCTCCCAACTCAGACCCCAAGGGTGAGCCAGTCAGGGCGGGATTCAATAGTTACATCCCCCAAAACCTGCTCATGCCCAACCAGGGCACAACCGCCCCCCAGACCCACCAGCCTCCCATTCCCAGCCACAGAGGCCAATCGGGGTCGGCTCGAGCAGCACCTACGGGACCTGTACACGGGCAGTGCTTTCAACGTCTGCGAGCACCAACCCCTCCCCATGATGTCCAGCCCTCCACTGAGCCTCAACATCGACCCCACAGCCAACCCCTAACCCTACCACACTCCCATTGCCATCCCCATACACTGGCAGGACGAAGTAAAGGCCGGCCTCGACCGGGATGTCCACCTCGGAGTCCTGGAGCAGGTCCCCCTGGGGACCCCTGACACTTGGTGCCATCGAATGGTCATATGCACCAAGAAGAACGGGTCCCTCAGGCGGACCATTGATTTTCAACAATTAAACCAGCATGCAACCCGGGAGACGCACCACACACAGTCTCCCCGTTCCACCAGGCCAGAGCCGTTCCAGTGCACACCAAGAAGACCATCTTTGATGCCTGGAACGGTTACCACTCTGTCGCCATCGCGGAAGCCGACCGCCACTTCACGACCTTCATCACCCCATGGGGACGGTATCGGTATTGCTCTGCACCACAGGGCTACATAGCCTCTGGAGATGCCTACACAGCCCGCTATGACAGCCTCGTAGCCGGAGTCGAGAAGAAAACCAAATGCATCGATGATGCCTTCCTCTGGTCAGGCTCCATTGAGGATGCATACCACCAGGCAATGGAATGGTTAGACATCTGTGCGAGAAATGGTATCACCCTCAACCCGAGCAAGTTCTGCTTCACCCAAGATGAAGTAGAATTTGCCGGATTCGAGATAACCCAGACAGAGGTCAAGCCCTGTCGAAAGTACCTCCGTGCCATCTCCGAATTCCCGACACCAACAAGCATCACAGACATACGGGCCTGGTTCGGCCTCATCAACCAGGTCACGTATACCTTCTCCATGACGTCCGTGATGTCCCCCTTCCGCTCCCTACTCAAGCCATCCTCCCCGTTCACATGGAGCCCAGATCTCCAGCAAGCATTCGACGCTTCCAAGACAGAGATCTGCACAAGGATCCAGGAAGGGGTCAAGATTTTCGATAAGAACCTCCCCACCTGCCTGGCGACTGACTGGAGCAAGGACGGGATTGGGTACTGGCTATTCTAGAAACACTGCCAGTGCCCATCCCCCATCCCGCGAGATCTTCTGCTGCCAGGAGGGGTGGAAGGTTACCCTAGTTGGATTCCGGTTCACCCACCCAGCAGAGTCGAGATACGCGCCCGTCGAAGGAGAAGCTCTGGCCGTGGTGGATGCGCTTGATAAAGCTCACCATTTCGTGCTCGGCTGCAGTGACCTTGTCATTGCAGTCGACCACAAGCCTCTCTTGAAGCTCTTCGGCGATCGATCCTTGGAGGACATCCCAAACACAAGGTTACGCAATCTGAAGGAGAAAACACTCAGGTACAGATTCCGGATGGTGCACATTCCTGGCGTGAGAAATAAGACAAGCGACGCCCTCTTACGCCACCCATCCGGGATCCCCAGCCCAACCAGGATGAACCTCCCCAATGACAACACGGCACCCGACTCGGCTTGTCCCGACCACAGCCCCAGGATACCAACTACACTCCTGGCGGGCATCTCAATCGCTCACCCCACCGAGGATGACGCCGCCGGCCTTGCAACCGCCCTCTGCGCCGCCATCACAGGCATACCCCTCGACTGGGAGACACTCCAGGTCGCCACTGCAGCAGACGAGTCCCTACAGAAGCTCTCCCTACTCATCGAACACGGGCCGCCAGAAAGAAGGCACCTCATGCCACCAACGACCCGGGATTACGTCCCCTTCATCCACGCCCTCTCCAGAGTCGACGGAGTCATCTGCCGCGGGGACAGGATCATTATCCCAACAGAGCTACGACCTGCCTGCCTCGACGCACTCCATGCAGCTCACCAAGGCATCAGCAAGATGACCGCATGGGCAGAAGCCTCCATATTCTGGCCAGGGATAACCAAAGATATAGCGGCCACCAGAAACAGATGCGCCATATGCAACGGCAACGCCCCCTCTCAACCCGCCATGCCGTCCATCACACCAGTGGAACCCATCTACCCATTCCAGCACACATGCGCAGATTATTTTCACCACCAAGGGGTCACCTACCTTGTCCTGGTGGACCGCTTCTCCAACTGGCCAGTCGTCACCATGTCTAGAGACGGAGCAACAGCCCTCAACCAGACGCTCGGAGACACGTTCTCAACCTTCGGGATACCCGACACACTTACGTCGGACGGCGGCCCAGAATTCGCCTCCCACACAACCAGGGCCTTCCTGGCCAATGGGGAGTGCACCATAGAATATCGTCGGCGTACAACCCTCATGCAAACTGCCGGGCCGAAGTTGCAGTGAAAACCATGAAGCGACTGATCGCCGGAAACACCGGCCCAGACGGCGCCCTCTGCGACAAGTTCCACAAGGCCCTATTGCAGTACAGGAATGGACCGGATCCTGAGACCAAGATTTCTCCCGCCACTTGCCTCTTTGGCAGACCCACCCGTGACCTCCTCCCCGGCATCCCAGACCGCTATCGGCCTCACACAGACTGGTCCGACCGTCTCGATCTCCGCGAGAGGGCACTCTCCAAATGAGCCATCACGGGCTGAACACGATGGGACGAACACACCCAGGGCCTCTCCCCCCTCAAGTGCGGCGACACTGTACTGGTCCAAAACCAGACTGGCCGCCACCCCAACAAGTGGGACAAGACAGGCACGGTCGTAGAAGTCCTCCAATACCATCAGTACTCTGTTCGCACAGACGGCTCAGGCAGACTCACCACCAGAAACCGCAGATTCCTCCGACGATACACCCTGCACCAGACGAAACCCACGTCCTAGACCCCATACTCCCCCCTTCCGGACGCCCCGATCCCACAAGAGCGACCGCTTACCCCCACCTACCACGACATGAGGCAACCCCAACCCGATCCACCGCCCGCAACCACAGGCCTCACGCCCCCGCAAAAGCCTCCGACCACCCCGGCAACCGCTCCTCCACCACCGGCTCAGACCACCCCCATCGCTCAACCCGGAAGCATCCCCAGATCATACGCCTCGGTCGCCCAGACGCCGGCCAAACCACCCGTCCGCCCCACCGGGACCTCGCCAGCAACACCGGCCCCCAGCCGCCTCGCGGCGCCCAGAACCATCAACTCTCCAGGAACACCCCCTCGCCAACCCTCGCCCTCCCCCCAATCGGAATCCAGCAAACTCCTACCCAACATGTGTCCGCCACCCCTGCGACGAAGCAGGCGAGGACCAAAACCAATCGACCGATATGGACATAAGTAAACAATCTCTCAATAGGCCATACTGCCTACTTGGGGTAGGTAGTGGATATTGTATAGTATACTTGGAAATTGTAAACGTAAGACCCCTTACCTGATTGACCCTTTACCCAATACTCAGTTGTTGCACACATTGCTTTGGAGACACATGATATTTGCATTCAGTTCAATCCAAGAAGTAAAGGCGTACGGCGCTATCCTCTAACTGTGGGTGGTATCGAATATTCTAAGGTTTGTGGAAGAGTCAGAGCTTACCAGGTAGGAGCTCCAGATGCTTTTGGAGATAATATTCAAAGTTTCAACAGGCGTAGATTAGGAATAGAAAACATCTATGTGGATGGTGTAAGTCTCACTCATGGAACCCCAAGGCAGCACATTTGGACATTTGCTTGTGGACGAATTGAAGCCCTGTATGCTTGCTTAAAATGTCCCTGCAAATTTAGTAGTAACCCACCTCCTCAACCATATGTGGGTGAAGATTATTTCTGTGATTCAGCTGCTAATGATGGTACTGCTAGCATATTTCATGCTAATGACCCTCTGTGGGATGGGGACAGTTGTTGGCCTCAGAAACCATGCTGCTCCTTTAAACAATGGTATAGAGATGAGGGTGTGTCTTGATCAGGAGAGAGAAGATGAAGACATTGCCATTGAAGTGGTAGAGATTTATGTTCAGTTGTGAAGACCTCAACTCCTACTTCTCTATCAACTCAGTAGATAGTCATAAAATGAAGAGAAATACATTATGTATGTATATATAGCTAAGGATTGATTGATTGATATATTTTTGACCACTATATAATTCCAGGGGAAGCCTTGGTTTCATTCGGGGTTATATACTTTTACAAAGATGTCAGATTTGATATAGATTTGCCCAACTGGGAATAGCACACACAGCCAGTTGTTTTGGGATATTACCTGCATTCATTTTTCATGTGCCCAGGGTAACACACAGTTAACCGAGTAACCACATGATTAAGTATTATAAAGCGTGGGGTGGAGTTATTTTCAGTGTCGAGAAAACCCCCCTGAAGCTTGGACTAGAGTTTGAAAAACTTCAACATCATCAACCATAAAGCTAAGCGGTGTGTTAGTTACGAGATTTAGGAGGAAACAATCGAATCATAAAATCACCATCTCAATAATCAACTTCAATTTTTATTCACTCGACTGTTCAACTAGAAGCTCTCATCTTCATCGGAATAATGAGATGCTAAGGCTTACATAGCTATATATCCGCCACATGCCAGTACACGTGCCACCGGGTGAAATATTTTTTAATAAATAAAACAACAATTACATATAATAATAATAACAATAATAATAATAATAATAATAATAATAATAATAATAATAATAATAATAATAATAATAAATAATAAACAGATAATAAATAAATAAAAATAATAATAATGATAATAAAATATTAATTTTTTTAAAATAAAAATGAATAACAACAACAACAAATAATAATAATAATAATAATAAAAATAATAATACATTTTAAATAATAAACAGATAAATAAATAATGATAAT
This sequence comes from Cladorhizidae sp. MBARI D1340-BT2, assembly GCA_028752905.1. Lineage (NCBI taxonomy): Eukaryota > Metazoa > Porifera > Demospongiae > Poecilosclerida > Cladorhizidae > Cladorhizidae sp. MBARI D1340-BT2. The sequence continues at coordinate 84,279 of JAQNBH010000095.1, forward strand.
GATAATAATATATAATAAAAATAATAATGATAAAAAAAAAGTTTTAATTTTTTTATAATAAATAATAATATAACAACATAAAATAATATTAATAATAATAATAATAGTAGTAGTAGTAGTAGTAGTAGTAATAATAATAATAATAATAATAATAATAATAATAATAATAATAATAATAATAATAATAATAATAATAATAATAATAAATTTTAAATAATAAACAGATAAATAATGATTTCTGTGCTAGCATTAGTGTGTGAGGTAGTAAAATGTGTCTAGTGTGATCCTACATGTATTTAATTAATGTTGTCCTAACAAATATATGAAATTTTAAACTTTTAATTAATTCCATATAGAAATATGCTATATATAAATCGTGGTTACTAAATGTATGCATGCACCTATGCTGCAAGTTAACTATAATATATAGACTGTGGTTAGAATACCTGCATGCACCTATGCTGCATGTAACTATAATAGACTGTGGATGTTAAATACATGCGTACCTATGCTGCGTGTAGTTATTAAATACATGCATGCACCTATGCTGCGTGTAACTATATATAGAATATAGACTGAATACATGCATGCACATATGCTGCATGTAACTAACATCACATATACACTCTAGCCAACACTCTAGCCAACAAATAGAAAACACCAACACAATGCCCGCTCGCACTCCAGATGAGCACCCTAGAACACAGGGACAACAGCAAACAAAAAGAGCTCCCATCAAATAATCATCACTGGAGTTTTATTGACTAGCACATGCCCAGTGCACACGTCTATTCCATAAAATAATTCATCAATGGGTTACTATTTACTAAGCGCACGCGCAGTTCACAATCTATCCTCATTAAATAATCATCACTGGATTATTATTTACTATAATATAATTATAGCACACACCCAGTAACAACTCTATTCTAATAATAATAAAAAAATTACTTCCAGATTGAGGGGGTAAGTGAGCAGAATATTTTTAATGGCTTAATCGCAACTGCTGCCATTAATGCATGGGCAGCTGTGCTCACCTGGTTGCCATGACCCCTTTGCTCTTGAGCAAGGAGATGCATTTCTTTGCTGAAGGTCTAGTGGACATGGAGTGAGGCACGTAGCAATGGGAAGCTGCTGTCCTCATGAAGATTCTAAAACCAAACTGCAGTGCATTCTAATAATGCAACTGTTTATTAGAACTTATTGGTATAAATATTCCATTGTTGCTAATCTTGATTCCAACATTAATTATTAGGTGCACATGTTGTGTTAGACACATAACCCAAATAGCTCATGCTATATAGCATAACTGAATTTTTAAACCCTACATGGCTTCAAGTGTGTTGATAACTACTTTATAGTAGAAACTACAAAGAAAACACATCTTGCATGATATTTGCCCTAAAGTATCCAAAGCTTGACATCCATCTCATGGTCTTTGGTTCCTACATTACACCTCTGACTGAAGTCCAACATATTTATGTTTGGAATGGATTTATGAGCTAATTCAAGTTCCATTCTGCATGTCATTGATCTGTTCTTTGAAACTTATTATTCTATGTGGTACCCTGATTCTGTCAGGAGTGTGACTCACATCTTCATCCTGCAATAGGTCACATTATTACAGGCTGCAGTCAGTTACCATGACAACAGAAATACACAGTTTACGGTGGTTCATCAAAGGTGACTTGCATTTGAGTGGTGAATGAGTGCACAACCACACCCGACAACTAATCGTCTGTGAGACACTTGCAGTTTGCAAATATGGAAGCAACACAACCTGCGATAAACATGTAATAAAAATAACCTGGCAAAACTGATCTTTACCAAAATAATCCTGAACTGTGGCATCAGGGGTGGCAGGGTCACTACTGTGGAAAAAGGGTGGTGGAGAGGGGATTAAATATCTCTTGTTGTCCTCTTCCCAATACCCTTGTTTCTCCCATCCCCGGCCACTAATGGAACAATGATACCTGATACCTGCAACTAAAATGATAACCTCCATCACTAATTTGACCACACCCACCCACACCTTGCAGTATCATGCCACAAAGACCAGCTAAACGAGGATGGAAGTGGTGGCAACTTACGTGAGCCATGAGCCAACTCAGAGGCAACCACATGTTTCCCATACAGATCTACTCTCACTTGTAGGGACATACAGTAATTCTACTACTCTAACACTGTTATCAACACCATAAGCTGTGAAATACTGGCTGCTGAATAGGGTAATTTTTGAGTTGCTGCCACAGGCTGGTCCACAGCCGGCTAAATGAGGAGGTTTTACCATGCCACCAGAGCATGCGCTCTCTATCTAAACTTTTCTCTCCACAGAACGAGACTTTCATGAAAGCGATTGAACATTAACTTCTTTGCAGAGAAAGCATGTAGCCAGCTCAGCTATGCTTGAAGTCACACCGACGTACATCCACATGCACACCCACATGTGGCTGCTGCACCAGGTCAGCTAGGCTCAAAGTCATACACATGCACACATGTACACACATATACACACCTACATCACTTATTCGGTTGTACCTCCTTACCAATTCTTGTGGTGGTTGATTTAAGAAGCAGCCATGGTGGGATACATATAATTGCAAAATTATTGTGAGCATTGTACATACTCTATGCATGTTATAATACCACAACAAGGAAAAGTAACATATCAGACTAGGTGTTTTAGGATGGATTTTAGAATGCGTCTCCCACCATTAGGTTAACCTTTTTGATACTGTGTGTGTGAATTATGTGGGGATAGGGGTGGTTCATAGATTGATGGACAAACAAATAAGGACCAAAAATATAGAAAACAGGAACTTCATTGAATTCCTCTTCAAAATATACACAAACCAAATATATGCACTTGCTTATGAACAAACTACTGCACACCATTGTACAGCCAGGTAATTGATGACCCTTACCAGGAAAAATATACAGGAAGCAAATAGATGCACGTGCTTATGAGATCAACTACTCCACACTCTCACACAGACAGGTAATTTATGACCTTTACCATTCCATAGATTATTATTTATTATTACAATTACTATTATCAATATATTCAATGAACCCTAAGTTAACATAATAATTATTACAATAACCTTCTCAATGATCAACTTGAAATTGTATTCTCCTGACATTTCTACTGGATGCTCAGCCTTCATCATTATTCTGATGAAGCCTAGAGCATCTAGTTGAAATGTCGAGAGAATACAATTTCAAGGAGAAAGCTATTGTAAATATTGTTCTTCGTCTTATTATTATTACTGTTGCTCTTAATGTTTTTAATATTATTATTAATTATGAATGCTGTAGTTGTTATGATTGTTGTTGTTGTGATTACAATTTTTTCCCATTATTAATATTACTGTTATTACTACTACTATTAACTTTCTTATTAGACATTGGTTATTATCATTATTACTATTATTTTTTTCCTTTTTTCATTCGTTTTATTATAAACAAAAAAAATTAAAAATACAAAGATATTAACAAACATAATTATTTATAACTTTATTATTAGATAATTAAATAAATAAATACATAAATAAATAAATACATAAATAAATAAACAAAGAAACAAACCAAAAAACAAACAAACAAATAAACGACCGACCAACAGACAAACAAATAAATAAATAAATAAATAACTACCAGTTGAATTCAGAGTAACTCCCAATACAGATGAGGCATTTCCCCCTCTGGACTGCCACCAAGTGACACAGAAAGAAGTAAGCACAGGCATTCACTCCCAAGTTGTTTGACTTATATCCTGAGGCTGAGCTCCTTCAGGAAAGCCATCACCTGGCTCCCAAATACTGAATGGCCATGGGCACAAAAAGTGGCATGGATCCAGACTTGCATACTTGGCCACTTACTTCTTAGCCTTAATAGCCACAGCTCCAGCACTACTCACTCATTTATTATTATTATTATTATTGTCGTTGATGTTGTTGTTGTTCTTGTTGTTATTATTATTATTATTATTATTATTATTATTGTCATAATCATCTTCATCATCATCATCATCATCATCATCAGTATTGTTGTTGTTATTATTATTGTTGTTGTCATGTTATTATTGTTGTTGTTATTGTTGTTGCTGTTGTTATTTATTATTAGTAGTACTTTTTTCAATGTACGCTCAGTTGACCAAAAATTACAATGGCCTTCTCAACAATCAACTTGAATTTTACTCTTTCGACGTTTTGCCTAGCCTTAATCACGAATAAGATTTGCATGAGACTTGTTAGATACCAGTAGCTATAGAGCTATTCACCACATCTCACCCCAAACAACAACCTGGCACACACATTCAACATGTGAACCACACATGAAACAGTGGTGGAAAATTAAAATAAAGATAATAATAATAGCATAATCTAAACAACAAAAATAAACAAAATAAATGAAAAAATAATCAATAAGAAAAAAATTAATCTGACGGAGAAGAATCTTTCTCCAACTTAGGAAGTGCTTGCTTTTGGGTTGGTCCCAGCTATTATCTTGCCACAGAGCTACAGTGATCAAGTCCTGACCATATTAGGTCATGTCAGTACTATAACACTTGAACTAACCGTGGTTTTAACTTAATGAAGTTGGACAGTTGAGTTAGAAAAGATTGTGTGCCAGTTCTGTTGAGAGTATGTTCAGAATCTTTTTTTAATGATAAAAGAATTCCAAGCTATTGGTTCTGGGTAGTTTATTGCTAAGCATAAGGCAAGTTCAGTTAGGACAGACAGGTTAGAGAGTCCCACCAGAAGGGCATTCTCTAACAATGTTTCCACCACAGTTCACATTGATGACGCAGTAGAAGTCATTTTTGGAATGTTGATGAAAGATGAGAGCATGCATCAGGGGACTACACTAGGTGCTGACAGGATTTCTGAAGTTTTGGAGTTGTGCCTAAAATCCACCTACTTGACGTATCAAAGAAAATATTACAAGCAGAAAGCGGGCGCAGCAATGGGCCCTCCTCTGCAGTGGTTAGGCAATCCTTACATGAAATTCTTCGAGGAATTGCCCCTCACAACTGCCCAATTGAATCAAGGTTTTGGAATAGATATGTGGATGATACCTTCTGCAATGTGAAGAGAGCAGGAGTTGTTGGACCATCTGAACAATATTAGGCCATTCATAAAGTTTGGAGCTTGAAGTGGACGGATCATTGCCCTTTCTGGATTGCCAACTACACAGAAAGGAAGATGGTAGACGTACTGCTACAGTTACAGAAAACCAACGCCCACCAACTGGTAACTTGATTATAGATTGCATCACCCGATCCAAGTCAGAAGAGGAGTGGTGAAGAGCTTGTATGATAGAGCCAGGAAAATAGAACTGAGAAGAAGAATGAAGAATTTATAGAGAATGGTTATCCTCAAGCCTTCATCGACTTTTTGTCTGTCGATACATCTAAATGCAGAAAGGAAGATAAGTACACCGATACAGGCAATCATGAGTCTGAAAAGAAGGATCCAATGGTAGTAATTCCTTTCATATCAGGGATGAGTTAAGACATCAGGAGGGTATGCAAGAAGTTCAATATCATAGTCGTTTTCAGATTGGGAAGAAATCCGTGTATACAACTGAGCACAGTGAAGGATCTTTTACCAACTAGTATGTACTCATAGAGTTGTGTGCCAAATCTCTTGCAGCTGTGGTGTGGGAGGTACTTCATTGGTGAAACCATCAGAAGACTGGAGACCAGAGTGAAAGAACATCAAGATGCCGGTGAAAAAAGTGTGCTAAAGAGAAACATGCATGGGATATGGACATCTATCTTCTGACAGGAGACCACCATCTTGACCAGGCCAGGAGACCAATAATGTGTTGGCATTACACATCAGCCTAGCACCAAAGTGTGAAAGGTTCAATAGAGATTGTGGAATGAACTTGCCTGGCTGCTGGGAGGCCACTCTCAGGAGCATGAACTTGAGGGGGGACAGTTACATTTTTTTAAACTTTTTTAAAAACTTGTGGTTACAAATTTAGAGCTACGTAGATTCTGCAAACTTCATTGAGTTGTAGCAGGTCTCTCTGTGTGCTCTCTTTTAATACTAAAATATGTTTCATAGGATAAATATAGGCAAGTTCCTAGAACCTAAAGTGGAGGGACGTCACTGCATCCCAAAGTCCCCATCCCAGATTGCTAAGTGCAAATTGGTACGAGGAAGCCCTAGAGCATTCAATCACCTTTTTTATTCATGGTCGAGCGCGTGGGTGGAAAATTGAGGGCGTTTATTTTCAATTTTCAACCCGCACGCTTGACCACATACTAAAATTTTAACGCCTAATGAAAAAGGTGTTTGACGCATAAACGTACACCGTCACTCTATTTTTTATCTGAAGGGTATAAAGAGATTCTAAGTCGTCAACTTCTGCCATTCCAATTTTATTTGGTGTGTGTACGTTTGATTGACTGCTACAGAATTTGGTTGCAGCCAGACCCACCCACTTACGTTCGCTTTGTGACCGGTTAGAGAGACTACATTTCTTGGAAAGTGACTAGTTGGAACAGTTTTCCCAGCTGTGATGACCAGCCTATCAACTTGTTTCTGCTTGTCGCTGGTAGGTTTTGTATGAAACTCTAGATAGTTTTGCAACATAGTTTCAATGTGACTGTTGAATATAAGCTACTATATAATATAGGGTATAGCTGGTCCCCCCTTCCTTCCTTCACCCTACCCTCGATGTATATAAGTTGTGTGTGTGTGGTGTGTGTGTATATGTGTGTGTACTTCCTAGAGTATATGTCAGTAGTTGTTCTTTTGCTTTCCTTCCATACTCCAGTTGGTAGCAGCACAAGCAGACTACCTTTTTGAACTTGATCTGCTGAGTTACAGAAATCCTGGAGGAAAGACATCTACAGGTGCCTGCTGTGAAGTTAAGGCTACCAATCCTGCAGATATGACTTGCCTCACTACAGATACTTGTGATCCCATCTTCAATATCAGGCTACAGAACTTTAACACTCTTACCTTTATCGGCCGGGATTACTCTTTGGGTGTTTTTACAAAAAAAGATTCCATCACTTTTCCTATCTGTTGGCCAAAATTAGCAAATCACCTAACAGAGTGTCAAATCCTCTCCATTTTACATTTCCTGCAACAGTATTTAGCCCAACGGTATGTAAGAACGTATGATTTTAACAACAATGGACCATTATATATATATATATTATTATACATACATACTAATGGCTCTTTGTCACATCTTGTTAACATCACTTCATGCTACAACATTTTCTTGATAATTAATGCACTCGAGATTCGGCTAGCTTAAACATCCAATGAGTAAATTTAAGTTGATTGTCGAGAAAGTCTTTGTATCTTAACTATGTTAACTGAGAGTTCTATGAGAGTATTTCATTCTTTCTGTAAATTGATGCATTCAATAGAATGTGCTACACAATTTATGAATCTATAGAATGCATGACATTCTATAGATTCCACATGGTTCTACACAACACAAGGCAGGATATTTATTGCTTGGAATGGTTACAGGTCTTGTGGCAAGTTTGTTCTAGGGCTAAGCTAGGGCTTGTTGTCAAAATACCTCATTTCCTCTAATCCTAGAAATAGCCCCAATAGACAACAGGTATTATGTGAGTAACAAGGCATAATATAGAATGAGCAATATCTAGGTCTTCGGCTATTCTTATGGCCAGGCGAGTGAAGGTTATTTCTGAAGCTCGAGCTTGGCTTTTTTTGTCCTGTTTATTTAAAAGCAATTAAGTGCTATATCCCTAGAAATATTCCAAGATTGCCACAACTGGGCAGGAGGTGAAAACATGACCAGTAGGTCATTCTCAATCCCAATGCATAGAAATAGCAGTAAGTAATCCTGGCATGAATTATATAATATATAGAATCTGTACCAGTGTAGAGAATGCATGCATTCTGTGGATCCATAAGATTGCATATATAGCACACTATATAAGATGCAATGATCTACAGAAAGTGGGATGAATAACTTGTTATAAAAATGAATGGTCGCTATATTGTACCAAACTACATATCTATTGAGTTAAGAATGTTACATATAATAATATAAAATATATAATAGCATTGACAATTAAATTCATTTTATACACTTTATTTTAATCTCTTCGAATGTAGAATAGTATTCGGATCATAATGGATATATCACATGTGGAAGGATCATCTACTATCCCCATAGTTTCCAACTTTGTCCAAGAGATATCTCACATCTCTGGTGTAAATCCATCATTCAGTAGCAGTATGACAGTAGCAGCACCTGCTCCCAATACACTGGAGATTCAGTTCAGCTATAGGCTGATATGCATGCCAGGATTCTGTGGAAATGATTGTTCTCAGACTTTGGTCTGCTCCGATGTTTCTAAAGCTTGTCCTGCAAGCTGCAATGCAAGTATCGCTTGCATAAATGGTGGAACTTGTGAAGTAAGTACTATTATTATTCACTAGTTCATGGTTTGTGGTGTCATTTGTATTAGAGAGAAAGCAATTTCTACACTAAGTTACAGACTATAATATAGATGGACTTTATTGTTCAGTATTATTCAGTTGTTATTAAAAGTGGGGATGCAAAGAATATTAGCTTTGCAACATTACTCATTGAACTGTTGACCTATCAATATGTCTGCCAAGAGAATTATTATATGGAATTCATGTTGAGCTTCAAGCTCTATAGCAATCATTAAGCATTGCAAATGATCACGATTTAGACATAACAGAGTCATGAATTATATTAAAACGTTGACAAAATTTCATATAAGCTAAGGATGAATAAATATATTGCTGTTGAAAAAGTCATTACCTTCATAGATAATAGATCAAAATGCATTAGTCCTCCATTGTTTCATATCTTGTAATATTTTATATTCTCCTGATATAAATGTATATATTCATGAGCAGTTCAGAAGCCAAAATAAGTAAAACAAACCCGACACATAATTAACAAGCTCTTATTTTATAGTTCACTTCCTAGCCGGTACACACACATAGGGTCATTATATAGTACTACATGAACAACAAAAAGAAGAAGGTAAAAATATTTAAAACAAACGAAGGCTGAGAAATAACGTATAGGGCAAGTGGCTCATACAGGCTATGGTGCTAGCCTTTTAAAACCACTGTATGTATCAACCTTTTCTCTAGCAGTCCATGTTTGCATATATCCTCCAAAGGTTAAAGTTTAACGTGCATGAACCAAATGCTCTATATGCTATTCACACTACTAGTTTGCTGAAAATCTGGAATACTCAGTACAGCTTGTGTTGCCCTCATGAAACAGCTAAAGAAATGTTAGAAACAGAATGGAGGATGTATCTCAGAATTAGGAGCGAAGACTGAAAGGCACACTACAATCTAGATTTGCATGGGAAAAAATGGAGGACTTCTATTCAATGAACTAACAAAGAGGAAAGCTCTAAGAACTGAAATATATATATACATATATACATATATACATACATGATATATATTATATATAAACATATGTGTAAGTGAACTTGCAAGAAGAGAGTACGAATTCTATATATTTAACAACATTTATGGGTTGTGACAACATGGATATGCCAGGAGAGACCATAATAATTATAATTACATATATATAAGCTAATACAGTGAGCATAAGTAGCATCATAGCATTGGCACAGGAGAAAATAAAGTGGATATGTAAGGAGGTGCAACAAAGTGGAGTAACAATCTAGGTATATAAAATTTCACCTCTTTCAGACTGGTCCGGCACATGGGTTATGTTTGTGATTACAGGCTCCAAAATAGATTTAAAAGGTGATGACATAATATTTAGCCCACTTTGTAGGACTTACATTTTTCCCTATAATTAAGAATCCTCCTACAAGTATTATGGCTGGAATGAGGGTGGTTGAATTATTGGTAGCTAATATTATAAATTACACCCAGCTTTATCAAATTTCATGACTGATAGACTATAATAACCCTGTGCTGCTCAATTTAACATTGTAATCTGCATCTTATGCATATTCAACAGAGTCGAATGTGCCACTGTCCTTATGATTACAAAGGCAAATCAATATTGCTTTTGCTATATTATCTTTACTGACATGTTTAATTAGAGTGGAAAGAATGCATGCACTACCTGTGTGAGATCACCTCCCCTAACAAATAGACAAGAATGGGAGCAAGAAGTGAGTGAGAAAGAGCAAATCATGCTGTAGGAGCTGAGGAACTGTGGAGAGTTCAGCTATGAAGAAACTATTGAGCAATGAACTTTGACTTCCACCCATACGTTTCTGCACATCTTCACTTGGCCCCTATTGTTTGAACATTGCCATACATCTTCACTTGTCCCTCAATGTTTAAACATTGTCACACACCTTCACTTGACCTCCAATGTTTGAACTTTGCCACTAACCTTGACCCCCAATGTTTGAACATTCACATGACCCCCAACGTTTGAACATCAATCTAATTATAGGAAATTATGCCTCTGCTTACTTCTCTAAGGTTATAAAAATCATGCTCAGCCCTCACAAACAAAATAATTGGAGTAGTAAGTAGCAATCAGTAATTTTCATTGTCAAGAGGTAATTGAAGCTCTTGCACTAATCCATAGGCAGCCTGAAGGCAGATGATTAATCACATGAAGATGTGTGTGATATAAATGTCCTATCCACCTTCCCCCCCTCCCGCCACCTCCCAATATAATTATTGTTATTATTATTTATTGGTAGATATAGTGAATTATGAAATTCTCCCCCCGCACTTCCCCATGAAAACAAAAAGTGATGTCAGAGTGATGTCATAGTCATGTCATTCTTTATGGTACTGATATCTTATACAGGATCTCTTTGTCAAAATTTGACAGCTGATTTTACTACTCCAACCAAGGAAATATCTACTCAAACTCCTCCCACATCTGATTTAGCTTCAACTTCCACAGGTGACAGTAACCATGGTGATATCAGCATCACTACCACCGTGACCATCAGAAATAATAGGGGAACGACCTTCAGCGATGCCCAAATGACAATATTAACACTCCAGCTATTACATCTTGTGGTAAATAATAATAATAGCCAGTATAACAGTTAAGTTTAGGAACATGTGTAGCAACAATTATAGGCATAGGAGTTTTCATGAATATTTCAGATGCACATTTAGCTCATGCTAAACTGTATCTTGAACATGTGCACAAATTTGGACTTATTCAGGCATAATCCATCATTCAGATCTATATGGGATTAAGGCATTGTCAGTGTGATGGACCTGCAAAAGATTATCCTGACATTTAATAGAACATTATAATGTGTGTGGTGACTATAATAACATTGTGTGTATAATGTGTGGTAAAATAGTAAGGTGTTGATTATGTCATGTGAGGGTACTGAGGGGAGCATGTGTAGAAAAATATATATGTGGTCGGCTCGCCCTCAGTAGCCAGTTCGATTTTTGACCTTGTTTCTGTAAAGTATTTCTGAAGTTTTAATAATATAAATTATAGTACTTGTTGATACTAGCTTAGAAGATAGATCAGACTAAAGTTTGACCTAGGCTACCCTAAGTTAAGGGTGGAAACGAGCGCGACCCTCAACAGGCATCAGTTAGGATTCTTAGGATTAGGATCAAGGAAGTAGCTGGAGCAATGGGATCCGACTATGATGAAATGCTATGTACATTCTGGAACTAGTTTTTTTATTTTAGGAAATGTGTTATCCTATATAATCGAAGTTAAACTAACAGCTAGCTATCCTAGCAGATTTTAAGATGAGATTGGCTATCCACCAAAGCAGCAGCTATCAGAGTTATGTAGACAAGAATAACTAGCCGTGCAAACAACAAGTACGTAAGTCATGGAGACAAGTGGAGCTGGTTGAGTTATGGAGACAAGTTAGGTGTTTTAGAGAGAAGAGTTACCTCAGACTGTACTTTAAAACTATTTCATGTCTGTTTTTAAGAGAGAAAATTTTTTTTTGTCCTATATGAACAGAAAATATATAAAATAATTTGCAGAACCACCAAAGTCCATAGCAACCATATCCTCCCATGTACTTGGTTAGATGCATATTGTTGTAAAGTTCAGTCAAAATGGTACTAACCATAATGTTATGGTAACTAGTAATGACATTAAGTATGGCTATACGTACCATGATAATTAGAATGTTGTTGGATATTTTTCAACCTAGCTGCAGTTTAGAGGAACAAATACTTGTATGGTAGAAATTGCCACTGCATATTTGACTCTGATAATCATATTTGCTTTACCATCCAACTAACCAGGAAGAGTTTATACATGTACTGTACAATCCACCAACTAGCTGGGAAGTAGTAGCTAAAAAGCTGGTCTATTTTATAATGGTGAAGATAGTCATTTGGAAATCCACTAGAGAGCCTGCTGGCATTATTTTTAGCTAGCTAAGATTATACCTACTGTCAGAGCTTTCTTCCCTGCTGGTAACCTGCTCATCAGTCATAAAATAAGAGAAGATAGCAAAATTTCTTCGATAAAAGGTACCTAGATCTGGCACTAAAGTTCTTCCCATTGAATAATTGTCTTTGGATTTGGTAGTGCACACTCCAATGTTTGAAAATATGCTTCTACTCCCTCATTACCTGTTTCTCCAACAAACAGACCAAAGTCATTGTTCAACACTTAAAATTTTTTTTAATCCAAACCTAATCAGACATACGTCACAAAGAGATGGTCTCGGGTGAAGTGTCTGGATATTCACAAAACTTTCCTTACCTACCTTCATCCATTTTCAGCCAGGAAGACCTTCAAAGACTATATATAGTAGCAATCATTGACAATTTTTTTGGCCACAAAGCTTGAATACCCTCACAGCAAGATTCACATAATGGGAACTATTCTTCCAATAGCGATCTCTTGGAGTGAAGAAATGAGTAACCTCAGTTCCTGTTAGAAAATATACAGTAAAAATAAATCTCTTGAATCCTAGGTTTTGGTATAGAAAATTTCATCCTTTATGGAATGATTAAACTGTCCCTATGCAATGTTGCCAATCATATATATTGTGAAAAACATTCTTACTGGAACATTTCCTAAATGTCAGTATTTTTCTTATATACAACTTAATGGCATTTCTTCTGTGACAAACATTCTGCCATTTATTCTCCCTGTTCATGTTACACCTGGATAATACAGAGTTCTGTGGGTCTCTATCTCAAAATTAATTTTGGAAAAACTACCGAGTGATTATATATATATATAGCTTTCTCTCTATATATTATAGAGCTATATTAGATAATGGGCCAGCAGAGCTTGCACAGAGGCCTGCTTTTTATTTTTGATAAGGATTCCCAATATTTTATCATAGTTGAATGTCTTCATTATAATTATAAGTACATTTTCTGTTCAGATTTTAGAAATCAGATATCGGTACAAGTGCATATTCATATCTGTGGCTTCCAGAGTAAACTCACTGAATCTTGAATAATGTTAGTTTCTTTAAAAGCGTAGTTCTCTCTTATACATTCAGTGTACAGAGCGCCATTCTCACTTCTTTGTGAGTCAGTTTCTTTCTCCAAGCTAGGAATCTGCTGTTGTTTTCACGATGGTTCTCTTCACTAATTCTCTTAACTATGATGACCCTTACCAATTAATAAAAGGTGTCCTATTCCTATTTTTTATGGGTAAATGTATGTGAATAAGTGATAGATATATAACTATGTCATGTGTATAGCAATACCAAATTTTCTGTCTAAGTAACGCATGAGGGCGCACCTTGCTCACCAACTAATATTCATGTGATGTTTGTTAAACATGTCATATCGTCATTATAATGTGATTGTTTCGCAGTTACGAACAAACATCATGAGGATCTTCTCTATATGAAACCTCAACCCTTAAAGTGTATGTAGTATAATGCATAACTAATGGTAGTTGACCTTTCTGGATCACATTTTTACTTCTACTCTTGTATAGGGAAAATCTATAACTATTTAATACTTATATCAAATCAATGATACAGGCTACAGAGAGCTAGGAACTGGAGTCATAATTGCAGATGCCATCTTGTTCTTGTGCTATGCTGTGTTGTAGTAAACAAAGACGATTTATTCTGTATACTCTAAATTATCATCAAGATAATAAATAAGTTGTTGTTGTTCTTTCCTACTTTTGGTTCTGTCATCCAATATTATATACTTCTGAAATATACCTTATGCATACATCTTGCTGAAACTAAACTATAGTCATGTCATTAATAATGATTCGTTTAAGCATTACTCTGTAGCACATGAACGTTGTTATATAGTTTGTATAATTATGCATGTATATTTGTAATACTTGATTTGTATACACAGAAAAATAATCAAATCTTGTAATAATAATAATATAAAGCTAAATATTTATGATTTTGGAATTGGCAGTTTCATGCAAAAGCAATCATCAGGGACAATGAGGAACTGATATGAGAGCTGGGTGTATGTGACGTGGAATGGTGAATATTTAGATAAGGTGATTGCAAGTTTGGTAAATGGGGTGATTGATGGATGTAGGTGTCAATGGGAGTTTTCGAGGTGGAACTTGTTGTGTCTGCACATTGGGAAGGAATTCAGGTCACTAGTTTGGAGTTGTTTGTTTGTCTGAGCAGATGATGTAGAGTTTTTGTGTGATGCATAAGTTACAATATTTCTATGTCGTTGAGTAGAATAGTGCTCTGTCCATGATAGAACATTTTATGATATATTGCATATAGGTGTCTTAGAGTTTTTGATAGATTATGCATGAGACTATAGCAGGGCCAGCCAATTCCAAAATTATCACTAGGGCTAGGGCTAGGGTTGGGGGTGGAGCTAGGGTGTGGCCAAGGCCACGCCTTTTGCCTACACTGCTCCCAACTCCGTGAAACCTGGGAGGACTCACGGAGGATCCCTGAAAGGGATACAGCTTGGGCAGTGACTGCTGACATACTTGGAAAAAACCCAGTCCCAGACAGGACTCGAACCCACAACCTCTGACTTACATGGTCAGTGCTCTAACCATTGAGCCACTGGGACTGTCTGGTTAGAGCTAGGTGCAGATTCGAACCCTATCTGAGGGGCTCACGGCTTCCAAGTTACGGCTGGGCTGGGGTGTCTCGTGTAATTGGATCGATCATTGCCACTGTCGGAATTTTTCCTTTCTGTCAGCGTGATGGGCTAGGGTTGGGGGTGGGGCTAGGGCATGGCCAAGGCCACGCCTTTCGCCTACACTGCTCCCAACTCCGTGAAACCTGGGAGGAGTCACGGAAGATCCCTGAAAGGGATACAGCTTGGGCAGTGACTGCTGACATACTATGGCTAGGGCTAGGGCTAGGGCTAGGGCTTCAAAAAGAAGGAAACAAGTTTTTTGTTTGTGGAGAATTTTTGTTTGTGGAGAGAAATAACTTAGAAATATTACAAGTATATATAATTTTTAATAAGCAAACAACCATTTTCTTTTCTTAATGAGTGTGTATATATAAATAATCATCTGGGGTAATGACATTGCAACAGGAAGTCGTTAATAGCCTCTCCCCTCCTCTCCCCCTGGAACAATTGCAACCGGTGAACATTTAATGGCCCCTCCCAGATCCATTGAAACAGGTAAACCATCCTCTCCCCTTGGACCTATTGCAACAGGTGGACATTTAATGGCAACTGCTCTCCTCTCTCCATGGACTCATCACAATAGGTAAACATTTAATGGCCTCTCCCCTTCTCTTCCCATGGACTAATTGCAACAGGTGAACATTTAATGGCCACCCCACCCTCCTCTCTCCTTGGCCTATTGCAATAGGTGAATGCACTCCTCTTGTCCCCTTGGACCTATTGTAACAAGTGAACATTTAATGGCCACTCCTCTCTCCATGGACTTATTACAACAGGTAAACATTTAATGGCCTCTCCCCTCCTCTCCCCTTGGACCAATTGCACCAAAAATACATAAAGAACTTATCTAAGGTAGACGAGGGAAAGA
This sequence comes from Cladorhizidae sp. MBARI D1340-BT2, assembly GCA_028752905.1. Classification (NCBI taxonomy): domain Eukaryota; kingdom Metazoa; phylum Porifera; class Demospongiae; order Poecilosclerida; family Cladorhizidae; species Cladorhizidae sp. MBARI D1340-BT2. Next base: position 100,206 of record JAQNBH010000095.1, read on the forward strand.
ACTGTGCAATGAAAGATGTAATTACATTAAACAAAGACATTGGTATATTTATAGTGTGGGCATTTGCAAATGAAGCATATCAACATGACCAAACTACAAAATACAATATACATATAATATGTGCAACACACAAGGTTAAATGGGTGAATTTGGCATTGTTGATGCCACGGATATCGTAATGCAATAAGTAAATTTTTGGAATGAAACACGATTTGAGAAAAAGTTGTCAAATGTTGCTAAGAATGCCTATTAGACTAAGAGTAGTATTGAGGAAAGGGTATGGAATTGGTTCTAAATGTGTTGGGGATCCTCAACCTAAGGAGATCCCACACCGAACATCAAACTAATTCCTTATTAGGGCATAACACTGCAGCATGAGTACTAACCATTAGAATGCACACTTAATATACCTATTTAAGTATGCATATTACCAAATAAGGTTCGGACTGGTAGTCCGGGCGGTATCTTTTTTTAAGAGAGCCTGCCAGAGATCCAGACAGGACCAGCCAAGTTGTATCTTGCTGAAGCTCCTGCGATAATCTTTTTACCCATCATTGTCCATTCTTTCTGCGACCTCCTGTAATTCCCTATGTCTAGTAGCAACTACCAGAGATGACTCCACGGTCCAACCTGGCACCCTACACAGAAGACCTAAGCCTCTAATGATACCACTGGTTCTCAGAATTGTAATTACTTTTTGAGCTGGTCTTTGGAAGAAATCCCCATGGACCCCTGCACATACTCAAGGTGCATGGCATTGCAGGAACTTTCCAGTTGCTCTGACAGTGTTGTCTCACACATGATGGCCATCTATTCAGCAAGCGGCAGTGAGACATGAAACTGAAATGTAAGAGAAAACTGATAAGGATTATCAGCAGGATAAGCATGCTTGTGTGATTGTAGCTGGAATCAGATGGTGGCTAGCTGCCATCTCTTAGGCACAAGCTGCTGGTGAAGTCCTTGAGTGACAAGCTATGAGATACCATCAACCAAAACCTGCAGACACAAATACACACATACAAACCATGTACAAATGACTAGCAGCATAATGCATAATAAGTAGAGATGACAGAAGTTGCTGCACGGACAATGGAGGATAGATGCTGGCAAAAGCAATACAGAAGAAAACGGGCTGCAGAGTCAATAGAGAAGAAACTTGGTACACAGTTGGTAGAGGACTGAGAACTGGCTGTGCAGTCAGTATAGAGAGAAAACTGGATGCACAGTCAGTAGATGAGAGAGAGGTGGCTGTACACAGTTGTAGAGGAGAGAGAATTGGCTGTACAATTTGTTACTTGTGAGAGAAGAGAGAGATGCTTCATGGTGAGGAATATCCAGCATAAAAAGAAACATGCAGTTTACAGATAAGTGTCTGCTTGCTACAAGTCTAGGTTTAAACTTTGCATACCTAGCACATCAACAATGTCTTTAGGCTAGTTAGCACATCAACAGTTTAATACGGTCATAGATTGTATCTGAAAATTGGGTTGGGGCAAAAGCACAGTAATGCTGGTCACCCTGGGGTAGCACCCTAGTAATTCTACCGACTTTTAAACTTAAAATATAGCAGGTTTATCCATGTAACATGACCAGATATGATGGTCATCAGGACATAAAAATTAATGTAAGAGAATCTGAGAGACCTAGAATAGAGAGGCATTCCTCCATATCTATTACTGCTATGTAGAAGAGGCCATATATGATGAGTGACTCTCTACTCTATCCACATTTATTGCTAATATGCTTCAGGCTTAGTTCCTTCACCAGATCTTTATGCTCTGTGCATATCATAAGAGGATTGAGGCATTTGTTCGACATGGTTGAATGGAAGTCAGACCCCACCCTTCTCACTGCACTGAAAGCACTTTCAGAGCTGGCATTTGTTGCCGGCATAAACAGAACAAACTTGACCAAGGACATAACTTCTGGTATGAGTGAGCAGATCTTTTTGCTATTTCAGAGGAAATATATGACATTATGCAATGTTTTACCACCTTCACCTCGACTGAAACTCTGATAGGACTCTGCCATTATATAGAGCAGAATTTGTTGCGTATTGGTCATAGTGGACCTTACAGAGTTTGCCAATATTTTACTTGACAAGTTCCCGCAATGCTCCTTTCACAAGAACCTGCTCACAGGTTGCACTCATGGTGTAATCCTTTTGATTGAAATGCTACAATGCAGCTAGATATAGTCTCCACAGTTTTAAAGTAGATCTGGCAGAAAATGTCCTATACATTGGAATGGTACTCAGGTGGAGCATTACTCGCAAAATACCTTATGGCATCTTAAGTTAATGTGGAAGTAGTGAAGGTGCATGTAACTCCAATTAGAATTGCCTTGGTCCAATGGAGGCTTGCATCCCTGTCTGATAATATACCTCAAAGAACAACGACAGAAAACTCGACATTCTTTTGAGCATCTGGTGCATATAGCTCTCTTCTAAAGTTCAATGCTAAAGTACTATAATGGCAAGCTGAAGTCCATAGAAGAATCCAAAAGTTTGCATTTTAGCATGCACTCCTATTATTCTTGCCTTCATGTCAGAGTCACTGATATTGTCTTGTACCCACCTCCATAGCTTCATCAAACATCCATAGTTTTTCCGAATAGGCACTCAATGATGCAGTTCAGACTTTTCACCTTGTTGGGGAGAGGATTTTCAGAGTTGGTGAGTCAAAACTGTATGCGTGGAGATCATGTTAGATTTGTCCCAGAATCTTTGCTTGTTTTCTGAGGAGATCTTCCTCTCTTTCGGGACTCTAGTTTATTAATTTAGTGATTTCATATGCAATATCAAGTGTGTCTTTCAATAGTGAAATATTTTTTGTTGTATTCCTAACAGCAAGGAAATGAATGGCAGTAGCAATTTGTCAGCAAGCATTTTTCATTAAGTTTTTTGATATATAAAGCAACCCCACTTTGGTTCCAGTCATGGTCAAACATCCATCATTTCCCACGGGCATCTTGAATTCTGAGATTCGTACAAAGCGGCACACCTTTTCAAGTGACAATTTTATCTGCATTTAACTGAGCAACCGGCATCAGATCAATATATTCCTCATGTACTCTCGTCTCCTTGTCCACCCAACGTGTTCAAATTACAAGTTATTCATATCAGTACTTTCATCAGCCATGATACTCTAGCATCCAGTTTCAGCTCTGTCACTTGCTATACCATGCAGTACTTTTAGAGCGATGATTTGTAGTAGTATATCATTCTGAGCATCCAGGCACATTTGCTTGTAGAATTTTCAAATCCACTTTCAAAGCACTTCATTAACTTCAGCTCAGAGAAGGAGGGGCTGCTCAAAACTTGACTCCGCCTCAGTGGGCAAAGTAATATATACTTTGGACCCCTTAACTGTCCTTAAGCTACTCATCATGTGGCCTGATTGAGTTAATATAGTAACTGCATGTTTGTGACAGAAATTGGAAAAATACTTGTTCACAAGTATTTTTCCAATTTCTGAACCCATCGGACAAGTATGAGCTTCCAGAAAGTTGAAACAATCCTTTCAAACTGGCTGTAGCACAAGAGTGACATATTACAGAATCTAAAATTTCAGCCATGAAAATTGTGCTGATCCATTTTGGTTTTATTGTAGATGCATTTGATGCTGGTTTGTAGGGACACTGAGGAAAGGTATTCAGACATGCTCTCCTTCATGCAGTCTATTCAGCATTAAAAGAAAGTAGGCACAACTAAACATGAAGCCCATCCCCCAGTTGTTAAAGGATAAGGTCCCAGGGCACAAGTAAAGGTTGCTTATCTGTACAACATGACATCCTGTTTGCTGTCACTGATCACATGGGTTCTTTTGGTCAGGGACATTTATTAGTGATGATGAAATCATCCTCGTCTATATATGTGTCAGCAAGAAAAAATATATATGCGCTTTCAATGACTTGCTGCAAATGAATGCTGCAGAGGAATGAGTTTTCAGTATAGCGATGAAGAACGAGACTGTTTTTAGATGGGAAACTGTCTGGAATCCTTGCTGTCAAACTTGCTAATCCCGAACCATATGAGTAAACATGTAATGTTTTCTATGAGGACTGCAACGGAGTATGATGCAACTAATAGTAGCAAGAACTAACTGTACCAATGCCATTATCATTTGCCAATTCTTGAACTTCTTTACTGACAATGAATTGTACCATTGTACTTGATAGATTAGAATCTCTCAACTCTTACAGCACCCGATCTCTCTTGTTTTCTCACACACGCAACACACATACTCAAACACAGATGCTGCTACTCAAAGATTAGCCAGTTGAACCCTCCTGTTGCTTCATCGACATCCACTCACAGATCAGCCATTTGCACCCTTGAGCCACACCCACTCACAGATCAGTCATTTGCACCCTCCTGTAGCTTCAGTTGCACCCACTCACAGATCAGCCATTTGCACCCTCCTGTGGCTTAAGCCACACCCACTCACAGGGCCCTTATTATCATCCTGTGGATTGAGGGGAAGTAGACCCATCAGTCTTCTACGGGAGTTCTCTCTGGATTATGCTGCATGTTTTCATGAGGGGATACCAAGGTATCGTAGAGTTGCTCATAGGGTTTTAATGTTTGTCTAAATTCTATAGAATTTTTACATGATGCAAGTTCTATTCCATTTAATCCACATTATAATCCACCTATTTGGGTGGGTTAGCTGACCGAATTTTAATCCATACTTGGGACGTGTATGAATCTGGCTTAGAAGTGGGATAAAAATAAATTACATACACTACAGTCCATCAAATTGTGTGGATACCATAAAATACCTATAGCTACACAGGGCTGTGTTTCATACGACATTTGGTACACCAGAAATTGTTCCTTGTCCCATCCGCTTCTACAAAAGATAATAGCCTGCCAAGAAAGGTCGAAGGTTGTAAATGAGTGAAGCTCCCTTTTAAGAAATCTTGGACATATCACATGCTGATCATAGGGTTGGAGGTGTGGGAAATTTCTATTAGGGGGAAACCCTTTCCCTGTATGGCACACTCTAAAACTAGTTGTTAAGCAGGATCCTGTATTAAAGCATCCATTATTTATTAACCACCTACTATACTGTTGATTGTAGCTTCTATTTGTTAAGTGTCAGTTGTGACTGTGTCTACTCTCGAGAGTCAGTATACCTTCCATTTGCCGGTGACTAGGGCTAGGGCTAGGGCACAGGTTTGATATCCAGGTTCAACCCTCTCCATGCTCTGCCCTGCTAAAGCCCAACCTGCGACCATCCCAAGACTGTTAGTAGGTATATAACAAGCTAGATGTAAGTTTATGTGTGCATTGCTACTGTATTTCAACTGGCCATGCCCATCAGAGGGGTGAGGAATCAGAAGAGGATGATGTCCTCTTGAGGATGGAGATGTGGTTGCTGCGCTAGAGAATACAAAAGGACAACTGCTCTGACATGGATGGAAGTTGTATTTTCATATAGTGTGCTAGTAAGTTTGTCTCTAAGATAGCTCATCCTCTCAGACCTGATCTCCATGAAAGTTAGATTTTTGTCACCTAAGGTGCCATTATGTAAGGCCTGGCACAGTGGCTAAATTTGGGTCAGCCTAAGAAAGTCCCACATCAGTCAAAGAGCAAAGAAATGATTCCTGCTTCTCTATATTATTATCATATGTGTATGCTTATTTGCTTTACAAATGCATCTTCACCATTGCTATGTAACCAATACATCTTAAGTGTCATTAACCAACATCCCTACCTGCTTGCACGTGGCTAGTACCCAAACATTTCCCACTCATATCATACACTCGCTGCATGGCCTCCACCACCAAATGATGCACTGGAGCAACTCACTGCATGGCCTCCACCACCTACAGCAAATAATGAGTCTCCCACTTCAGACACCGACAGAAATGGAACTATATTTCATTTCTTAATAAGCTATTCGTAACTATAATTTTCTGAATATTGACAGGTAGGTTCCTTTGGGTGATTTGTGCACATTTCCTATATTATTGGAAGGAAGAGAAATGGATGAAGAAAGTGTACTCATCAGCATTTACATAATTATGTAAGTTACATACATATATCACATAGCAGTGGAGTAGGAAGATGTTTCATATTGGGGGGGCCAGTCTAAAGAGACACATGATTTTGAGGGGGGGGTGGATTTCAATGTCAGTATCGATGTAGAGGGAGTGCTAAAGCATGTAGGTAGGGGGGTCTGGGGGATTCCCCCCTTCGATTTTTTGTTGTTGAAAAATATGATGCTCTGAGATTGATTTTGATGCATTCTGGAGGACTAATAGCCATTCTGTAAAGTAATAACAAATGCTCTGAAGAATTTAGCTACAGGGTTGAACTTAGCTACAGAACGTTCTAGTATTCACAATTCAGTATTAAAGAACAAATTAGAAATAGATCTCTGGAAATGTTTGGCCCTTGATGTTCAGTCACCTGCGCCCTCCCCCTTTCCCAACAACCTGCAGCCACCACCCCCAAATAACTGCAGTCCCCTTCCCCCAACAACCTGCAGCCCCCTCCCCTAACCAACTGCCCCCCCCCTCCCATAACAACCTACGGCCCGCAAAACACACAGCTTTTTAACCTGTTTCCCTCAAAAATCTTTCCTTGAACAAATCATTCGACATCTTAGAATATTAAAAGTCAAATTGCAGCGTCCTCCCCTTCAGAAAATCCTGGGTATGCCCCCTGATTGCTACCACAAGTATATATTATACCATTAGCTATCATGTAGGGCAGCAAAAATTGTAATATGATTGAGGTCAGTATTAAGGAAAAAATACAATTAGCTATATATAGAGTCAAAAGCGTCCAAAGAAGTTCCTTCTCCTTTCATTCCTATCGATAAATTCTTGTGCAATTTCAGATAGATTAAGGTTATCAGTTCTTTGCCGGTGAATGTGTAGAAGCATGCAGTGGTTTAAACTTGTTGAGTCATTGAGTTTCTCAAATACGTTTTTATGCACTTGAGAGCAGAGAAGCTGCGTTCAGCTGTAGCTGTTGTGACGGGTATTGTCAAGTAAATCTTCAAAAGCTTATGCACTTCTGTCAGCATACACTTGATGCTATAATGTGCATTGAAGATATCACAAATAGTTTGAACCCTTGTAACTTTCTGAATCTGAATGCCATCTAGAGCTGTAGATTTTATGGCATCAGGTAACATTTGTAAATGTAATTTGAGTTTCTCAAAATCAATATCAGTTTGGTAAAGTTTGCATAATTCTTGAGGCAGTAAAACAGCCTTCCCATTGGCACAATCAAGAAGCAAGTTTTCCAACTTTCTAACCAGCAAATAGTTTCCTTGTGAAAAGCGATTCTCTAAATCTCCTATAACACTGTCAATTGCTTGGAAATATTCTTTCTGTAGAAATCTTCTACAGATGCATGCACATGCTGAGCTGTACCATCATCAATTTGCCTTGGAAGCTGTCTCTGTTGAGGAAGGACAGGTAGATCACACTTTCTTGATGCCTCTTCTTTGACTGAATCAAAAAATATTAGAAAACTATCATCACTCCTCAATTGCTGTAGTGATCTAATGCACATATTCACTGCAAAATACGCATCTTCCACTTTAGTATCCTTTCCTTGCAGGTGAATGGATAGTTGTTCAGTCATGCTGAATAATAAAATTGAAAATTTTAGACCAAAGTATATTGAAAAACGATCCATCAATGCAAGGATACCATTAGCACGCCTTGAACAGTCATCTGTGCCATGAGATGATATCTCCATACATTCCCGCAAAGCTTCATAATTGCTTATGATTGCACTAGTGCGAACAGTCCACCTGGTAGGATATAGGCTCCTAATCCCAGATGTGGATGGGGAGGAGTCTTGTTGCTTCTGGACAGCTTCAAAAATAATTTGCCGTTTAGGAGAATACTTGATTAGCTGAATTATGTCCATTGCAAAATTCAAACCTTCTTTGATAGACTTGCTACTTCTAGCTACTTCTTGTAGGCAGAGATTGACACAATGAGCTAGACAATGCACAGAAATTGATGCAGCATTATCACCAGTAAACCTTTTAGCTACACCAGTTACATGTCCCTGAAAATTGCGGGCACCATCATATGCCTGACCCCGGCAATTATGCTTAAACGTACAAGAAGGATGAATAGATGGTTTCAGCTCTGGTATTATCGACTTGATTAAGGCCAACCTGATCTTCAAATACTTCATAGTTTTCTGAGACCCATCTCAAACATAAAACCAACTGCTCACGATTTGCAACATCTCTTGTCTCATCAGCCATAAGTGAGAACCAGCTTTGAAAATTCACCTCTGACAGTAAGAAACGTAATACTTTATGGGCCATTATTTCAATCATTTCATTTATGATTTCGGGTGACTGGTACTTGTTCTCACATACCCATGAACCTTCATTTAGTACACTTTTAAGCATTATTCTCAGATTGGAACCACCAGCATGGTCATTTCGAATAGATATGCCCTGTCGCAACAAGAAATGTAGTGCTGCAAGTTGTTGAAGTAGGCTACATCTTCGTTTTGCTTGGTTTTGATCTAAACTTTTCAGCAACAGCTCATTAACAGAAGAACTTCTTGAAGCAATGAAAGCTGCAAACGAATCTCTATGAGCAAGAGAGGATTAATGATCTTTGAACCTATCAATTGCCTTTTTCCAATTGGAAAATCCTATAGTAGAAAATGCTGGATCAGCTTTTATACTTACTACGCTCACATTTAACTTAATAGCAAGCTTACAATAAAAGCAATACACCTTAAATTCTGAACAGCACAAGTGAAGCCATGGATATTGCTTATACCATGAAGCCCCAAAAGATCTCTTACGGGCAGAACCAAAAGACCTTTCAGTTTTCTTCAATATTGTAAGATTTGTTGGTTGTGATATTTCAGAACCAGTACAACAAGAACCATTACATGTACTGATACCTGGAACCAAAGCTGAAGGATCTTGAGAACTACCACTACATGGAACTTCCATTTGAGAGATGCTACTACTACCTGAAGATGGATGTGTATGGCTTTCAAAATGTTTGTCAGAGCTTTCTTCATTGTCACTGTCAGTTTGAATGAATGTCACTGTCAGTTTGAATGAATGTCTCAGTCAGATTCATCTCCTGGAACATGAAGTGTAAGTGAGTACCTAGGTAGCTAAACATTATGATCTCACCTTGTTCAGGTTGTACTCTTGATTTGAAGAATGAAGTCAAATTAGATTGCCCACTCTCAAAGCACCTTTTCCTCTTGGCCATGGCTATCCAGCTACTGCATGCTAGCTATCAGTATGTCATGTGATTTTGACTAATTACTAATGATTAACACTTTCATACATGGGTGTTTTAAGGTTTGGGATAGCACTACAGTATGTACAGACTGATGGGGAAGGGGGATGGAGTGGCTCCCCAATATTTATTGAGTAGTGCCTAACCCCCCCCCCCACCTCCCCTCCCCCCCCCACCCCACATTCATATCCACTGATTTTTATGGTGCTTTGCAGCCATTACTAAAATAATATTTTACTACCAATTAGTATGTATTAATATTATAGTAACAGATTCATTGATTTTTTTTTTACATGTTACTTTCATGTTAGTTTTATTGGGGGGGCCAGGCCCCCCCTCCATAATTATTGGGGGGGCCACTGGCCCCCCCGGCCCCCCCTGTTCCTACTCCACTGCATAGTCAGGCATTATATCCCTCTGGTCATCTCTTACTGTCCTCTGTGCCTTCCTAAACAAATAGTCCTCATCCATCGAAACTCTCTTAGGAGACTACAAAACTTCTTCTATAGTTTGTGTCTCTTTTCTGCAATGGCAGAGTGGGAGTCGCACAACCCTCTGAGGAAATCAGAAGGCTTCTGGATGACATATGGTGCAAAGAAGTATAACACGCAGTGGTTCTGACCATATGTATGGGGGCATTGTGTAACCTCTTGGTAGGTCATGCACTGTCACTACAAAGATGGAGTTTACATGGTGTTTTAGTAATTGAGAAAGCTGTAACTATCTAAATAACATGCACTCCTCTTGTTTTTAGGTCAATCTGTACCCAGCTAGCTACTCTCTCCCATGTCAGTTTGGTACTTGGTCATTGTATAGAGCTGATGGTCCCTGATGAATTGCTTCATCTGAGAAATGAAGATATGGGGAGGAGTGTACTTGTACTAAATAGGAAAGGATCTACATTTGGCCTCTCTTTCTTGGATCTTTCATCCTGTTCTGCCATGACTGAGCCTACAGTGTACTTGCTTGACTGTGTGGTGTGCTAAGATTTGTGTTTTTCTTCCTGGCGTGTCCAAGTGTCCAAGTACGAAGAAAAGCGGGAGGGGAAGAATGCAACATTTTAAAATTGCCGCCTGTTATGTTAATTACGGAATGCTTGCAAGAAGTTGGAGTCAGCACAGATGAAGAGTGGGTAGAGACTGTTGTGGGCAAGTAACACAGTAGCAGGAGTGGCAATACAGGGAGATATGAGGTGGAGGAAGCTAGAGGAGAGGAGGGTAGAGATGAAGGTTTTGTTTGGTAGGAGATTAGAGGTGTTGGAACAGTAAAAGTTGTTGTAAATAAACTAAGAGAGGATGGAGGAATTGGATGGTGGGAAGAATATGAGATCTTGAGGAGAAAGAACGAGGTAAACAATGAGGTTTGGTTAATGCGCAAGTGGAAGGGGAAAGTGAAGGTGAGAAATGAGAAGGACTGGGAGGAGGAATTAAACGGAAAGAATATGCTGAATTTTTATAAATCGGCAAAGAATGGTGCAGGAGTGGAGAGGTATGTGAGGTCCATGCATGGTTAAGAAGGTGTCGGTTGCAATTTCGACTGAGAACTGCATCAGCTGGGTTGTTAGAGGATAAGAAGAGATGTGGGATAGTTAATGATGAGAGATGTATAATGTGTGATAGTGGAGCAGGGGAGGATTTGGAACATTTCTTGGTGATATGTGGGGAATTTGAGAGGGATTAGCTGGTACTGATGGATAAAGTGCGCAGGCTGGATGAATTTAGAAGAGTGAGTAAGGATGGAAAGGTGGCATTGCTTTTGGGGAAAGATATGTGCCCATTTTGACAAGAATGAGTGATTGGGAGTAAGTGATGCAGTGATGGAGGAGGTGGGCGAGTGTGTTATGTATTGGGTAGGGAAGTGGTGGCAGAGGAGAAAGGAACTGTTCTATGGTAAGCTGAGGAATGATCTTTGGTCCCATCCTACCCCCCCTCCTTGAGCAGTGGGACACTCATAACTTAATATTGTGGATAATTTTATTAATTAAGTACTGTTGATTTAGATTGTTGTTAGGTTAGTTACTAAATAGTTCCACACTGTGCTGTAATATATATGTGATGACTTTAACAGGCTCAGCAATATCAAGATTAAATCATTACGGCAGGGTCAACTCCCTATACTCCAGTTGTATCCAACCCTGGTCCTGCATGATGATGTTGCCAAGCCTCTCCCCTTCTCTATACTCATAAGAGTTATGTGATTGCGTTAATTTGTGGGGCGAGTTGTAGTTGTCCTAACTGAGCTTAAGTCTAGGATAGCTGCAGTTGCTGGTTACTTCATTGAACTGACCATCACCTCTATCTTCCTACACAGCGAATAGTTTTCTAAAAGGCGTAGAGGACCATTTCTTGGCTTGCACTTGTGTTGCTGGTTCAAGTCCGGCCTTCAGCTCGATGGACTCAGTCTGAGTCTAAGACCAGCAGACCGGACTACTGTGGAAGGTCTGTGGTTTAGTCTGTGTCCAAGACCAGCGGACCTGAGAACCGTAGAAGGTCTGTGGATTAGCTAATACTTCCCCATTTTTTTCTTATGCACAGTGAAGCTAGTTGGGAAAAAACTACGTGGCATGTTCCTGGAGAAACTAATATCTATGATTATAGAAGTTTAGAGAAACTACCATTCATAACTACATGGTGTCCTTGCTTTTATGGTTAGTCAGTGCTCAATGTCAAACTTATTCTGCCAAAAAAATTCAAAGCAAGTTCACCTTCAGCTAACTAATTACTTTTGTTCCTGACTTATGTAGTAGTTCTTGTTGCTGGCTATCAACCTTATTTTTAGGAATACTATGTTGAACACTTAACATTGTTACCAGATATTAAAATTTTAAATACACTCCCCCACCCCACCCCCCTCCAACTTCTTTCTTCCCCCCTCCAGCCATTCATAGAACTGTTATCACTAGCATCTGCTCTGTGAGAATGAGGGTTACGATGAACAATTTGACCCCACTCTGGAGAAGCAGCTGGCATGTTCCATCTGTCTATTGGTGCAGCAAGATCCCATGCAAACTCTGTGTGGACACCAGTTCTGTACCACGTGCATCCTGCCGGCTTTGAGATGCAACCCTAAATCATTCCCTTGCAAAGAGTAAAAATGCTGTCTACACTGAACTTGTATTTTTACATGGCAATGAAGGTCAACAACAACAACAGATAGGATCACTGACTACAAAATAATGCCAGCCTAGAGCAAGCTAAATTAAAGGGATCAGGCGATGAATGATCTGGGAGAGCAGGTAATGTGTGGCCGAATAGTCCACGGTGAGGGGAGGAGAGCATAAGGAGGAACTAGGCAAATATGCTGCTAGAAAGGTAAATATCTGCTCCCCTCTCCATGCCTTTTCTCCTTGTGGAATATGCAGCTAGAAAGGTAGATACCTACTGCCCTCTCCTAGTCCTTCTCCTTGTGGAATATGTAGCTAAATGGGTAGATACTTGCTTTTCTCCCCTGCCTTTTCTCCTTGTGGATTATGCAGCTAGAAAGATAGATATCTGCTCTTCTCTCCTAGCCTTTTCTCCTTGTGGAATATGCAGCCAGAAAGTTAGATACCGGCTATCCCCTCCTAGCCTTTTCTACTCATGGAATATCCAGCTAGAAAAGTATACCGTTGCTATCCTATCCTAGCCTTTTTTCCTTGTGTAATATGCACATAGAATGGTAGATACCTGTTCCCCTCTCCTAGCCTTTTCTCCTTGTGAAATTTACAGCTAGAAGGGTAGATACCTGCTCCCCTTTCCTAGCCTTTTCTCCTTTTGGAATATGCAGCTAGAAAAGTAGATACCCTCCCCTCTCCTATTCTTTTTTCCTTGTTGAATATGCAGCTAGAAAGGTAGATACCTGCTGCCCTCTCCTATCCACTTCTCATTGTGGAATATGATGCTAGGGAGGTTATATCTGTTAATCTTCATCTTGTGGAATATGCAGCTAGAAAGGAAGGTACCTGCCACCCAGTCTCCATGCCTTTTCTCGTTGTGGAATATGCAGCTTGGGAGGTTGTATTTGCTATCCTCTCCTAGACCCTTTTCCTTATTCTATGAACATGTGACTTAGTGCACAACTGATTTGACCCATGTGACAATTTTTAAAAAGTTTGATTAGGATTAGTGTTTAAATGGAAGCATATTAATGCACAATTAGCATCGTCTCACAGTAGAAGTTGCTCTCTCCTTTAAAACTGATGTCTTGTTGCATATGTAGAAGAGGTGTTCGTCTTTATTCAGCCAAGTCAGAGGTCAAGGCAGATGTCAGTCATCAGGATATCTTATAGCCAATGCAGAGAGTACAGAAGAAAACATGTCAGCTACATAATTATACATACAGAGACCCACATGTTAGCTACATAATTATACATACAGAGGCCGACATGTTAGAGGCCCACATATAATTATACGTACAGGATCAAATGTGAGTTACATAATATATATACAGAGGTCCACATGTGAGCTGCATAATTAAACATACAGAGACCTGCATGTGAGCTACATAATTATAGCGGCCCAATGAGCCACATAATTATACATACAGAGGCCCACATGTGAGCTACATAATTATACATACAGAGGCTCATATGTTAGCTACATAATTATACATACAGATGCCCACATGTGAGCTACATAATTATACATAGAGAGACCCACATGTGAGCTACATAATTATACATGGAGAGGCCCACATGTGAGCTACATAATTATACATACAGAGGCCCAAATGTGAGTTACATTATTATCATACAAAGGCCCACATAGCTAGGTATAGTGTTGGAGCTATGAACCGTGGTCTAGGGCTCTAGCTATTCATGAAGATTGTTCCGTTGTTCTAGCTATCTCTATCTACTGACTACAGTTCTTATCTTGAAACTGAACTACTAAATATATATTATCTATATACTTCATCGGAAACCAGAGCTAAAATAAGATCTGGCATGACCTTAAAGTGCATGGTATCATCTCTGGTCTACCTGCATACCCCCTGCCGTAGCTGAATGGTAATGCCATCTTTTCATACCCATGACTTTATCTCTGACCTCGCTATTAACTTAGTTACCTATGAGCTATTCCATTGAAACTTAGTTATTTTAATATCCTTTCCAAGTTTTGCAGCAAAATGGATTACTTCTTAGACGGACAATTTGTTATGAATTTCTTTTGTGATTATCTCATCCTGTGCCTATAGGTACTTATGGTGGTGAGTGAGATAATCATTTAACCATCCCATATTAGCTTCTTGACTGGTTGCTCTTTGGAGCTGCTCCACTTGACCGAGAAATGTGACCGTCCATTGTAAAGGACCAACTGTAATGCGCTTAATAATCCTTACCAGTCCAACAACAGCAACAAAATAACAAGGCTTGAAGTAACTTCATACAGATTATTTTAGACATGAAGTTGACTTACATATATGTATAGTCCAACAACAGCAAGAAAATAACAATGGCTTGAAGTAACTTCATAACTAAACATGAAGTCGACCTGCATTCATCTATAGTCCAACAACAGCAACAAAATATGAATGGCTTAAAGTAACTACATAACTAGAAATGAAATGGGCCTACATGCTTGCAGGTACACTTAATGTGTAAAATAACACATACGAAGTTACTTCAACTTCTGCTGTTCTAGACTATACATGTATGTAGGTCCACTTCATGTCTAAAATTTTCCTTATGAAGTTGCTTAAAGCCATTGTTATTTTGCTGCTGTTGTGGACTGTCAGACATTGACTCCGTGAACGACCAGGAAGGCTTCAGAGTCGAATACGGGAGTTACTGATTGGTTGAACAAATCCGTGCCCATGCATTGTAAAGAGTAACTATGAGAAACGGAACAGAGGAGTTTTGAGCGAGTGACAGTAGATAGCGAGTTTTAGACATTTAGCGTAAACTGACCTAGTTTAGTTTTGAGACATACATAATTATTGGTTTGAGACTAGTGTATGATTATTTAGCACTATTTATTTATGTTTATATTGTTAAAGTATTTAAACCTACTACAGTTCTTAATTATACTCTTCGTGAGTGGGAGACAGCAGGAAAGCTGATTTCAGCTTAGACAGAGTTTTGTTGTTTAGGCGTCGCAGGATACTAGACTACTTAGAGATAGTAGAATTATTTGCCTGACATGGACTATACATGCATGTAGCTCCATTTTATGTCTAATATAACCTGTAGTAAGTTAGTTCAAGCCATTGTTATTTTGCTGCAGTTGTTGCAGTATATATGAACTTCAGGAGGGACGATGTTTTTTTAAATAATTTTTTTAAACTTGTGTTTACAATTTAAGAGCTCCGTAGATTATGCAAACTTCATGGTATGGACTTAATATATAGCTCAAAAGATAGGTCTCTCTGTGTGCTTCATTTCATACTAAAATATATATCATAGGTGTAACTATAGGTAAGTTACTAGTCCCTAAAGTGGAGGGACCTCAAAAACCTGCATCCCAAAAACCTCATCCAGAATAACTCCAGATTTTCAACGTAATCAATTTTGCACCCGCACGCTTGACCATGTACTAAAATTTTAATGCCTAATGAAAAAGGTCATTGCATAGCCTAGGATTTCCTCTAGCCACTTGTACCAATTTCAAATTTTTGGCACTTAGTAAAAGTATCTACGGTGCTCTAAAGTTGTAACAATTTTTTTTAATTTTTATACCATCGTCTCCCCTTCATGTCTAAAATAGTCCGCATTAAGATACTTCAAGCCATTGTTATTTTGTTGCTGTTGTGCACTAAACATGCATGTAGGTGCACATCATGTCTTAAATAATCCATATGAAGTAAATTCAAGCCATTGTTATTTTGTTACTGTTGTTGGACTATACATCCATGTTGGTCCAACAACAGCAGCAAAATAAGAATGTCTTGAAGAAACTACATACAGATTAGTTTAGACATGAAGTGGACCTATATTCATATATATTGCAACAACAGCAAAATAACAATGGCTTGAAGTAACTTGATACGGATTATATTGGACATGAAGTGGATGTACATGCATGTATAGTGCAACAACAGCAGCAAAATAAAAATGGCTTGAAGTAACTTCATACAGATTATTTTAGACATGAAGTGGACCTACATGCATGTATAGTCCAACAACAGCAACTAAATAAAAATGGCTTGAAGTAGGCTTATATTAGACATGAAGTGGACCTACATGCATGTATAATGCAACAACAGCAGAAAAATAACAATGGCTTGAAATAACTTCATACGGATTATTTTAGACATGAGATTTATAGTCTTCCTATATTTGCTGTAGGTTTTCTGGTGACTGGTTGAGCTCTCTGACAGTAATATATAGCTCTGAATGCACGAAATTCCCAGCTATTTATGCACATGCTCCATGGACCTGAGGTACAACCCAAGACCCTCACATTTTCCCTCCTGTCCAATGATGACAAGGCCAAAGTCTTCATGAGGATGCACAAGCACAAGATGAAAGGTGTCGTAAGTCTGTTTGTATATGCATCTAGTTATGGCTAATGGGGGAATGAGGATATGCCTCTGGTCTAGACAATGAAGGGAGGAGTGGAGAGGGGAATGAAACAAGAATAGCTCATTTGAATACCACATTGGAACCCCTTAACCGGTTTGTGAAAATTTAAAAGAGAAAATGGTTAGAAATCACTGTCATATATCACTGGTGCCATGAGTTAACTCAGAGGCAACCACATGTCTCCCGTACAGACCTACTCTCTCACTGGTGCCATGAGCTAACTCAGAGGCAACCACATGTCTTCCGTACAGACCTACTCTCTCACTGGTGTCATGAGAGGCAACCACATGTCTCCCGTACAGACCTACTTTCACTGGTGCCATGAGCTAACTCAGAGGCAACCACATGTCTTCCGTACAGACCTACTCTCTCACTGGTGCCATGAGCTAACTCAGAGGCAACCACATGTGCTTGAGCCTGGTAAAGTGTCTACAACAAAATGTGATCATTCTTGCTAGCTCCGCTTTTTTGTGTTATGATTCAATATTGGCTAGATCTGGGCTACATGCGAAGTGGTGCTACACTCTGTAACTCTGGATGTGTTGCTGGATCCCTCTGGCACTCTAGTAAGAAGTGCTGCTAGTTACCTAGCTCATCTACTCACAATTGGCATGCCTGGTGGTGTTTCACCGTGTGACTATGCAAGTATTTCTGGCTCCCTCTGCCATGCTAGTTACTAGCTCATCTACTCACAAGCTGCATTCCAGTTGGTATTGTGTGAATCTGGAAGTGTTGCTGGCTCCCTCTGGCACACTAGTAAGAAGTGGTGCCAGTTACTAACTTACATACTCACAAGCTGCATGCCAGGTGGTATTGCACTGTTTGACTCTGGTCAGTGGCGGTGGAACGGGGGGGGGGGGGGGGGGGGGGGGGGGGGGGGGGGGGGCACTGGGGGCACGTGCCCCCACAATATTCTCTATGGGGGGGCAATGGGCAATTTGTCCATTGCGCGCCCGTGATACGCGATGAAAAAGGATTTTCTTTGCTTGAGTCCTGATGAAGCGGCAACGCGACATAATGAGTTACTTCGTCCCAGAAAAAAGACATTCACCATCTTTAGATTTTGGCAGTGACCTTAGCGAGGCAGCAGATGCTGATGAAGCTGACATCGAGACATCATCTCAGTCAACTGAGTGAGTTATATTTGTCTGCAACTATTTGATACACTTGATATCGATAGCAGCTAGCTGAGGATCACTGTAAACCATTTTTGTCTTTAAATAGGGTCAGGAAAGGCTTACCCTGCACAAGTGTGTGTTGTAGTGTGGTGGAAGAGTCAACTCCATATCAACCTTGTGATAAGGCAACAATAGCTTCTACCAGACAGAAAGTTGGACAGAAGTTCCGGTTTTTAAATCCAAGATGGTACAAAGACTTCAAATGGATTCATTTTTGTGCAACGAAAAGAAAAGTTTTCTGCCTGTATTGTCTTCAAGGCAACAACAAAGGCCTACTGACTATGGCTAAAAAGTATGAAGATGCATTTATAATTGATGGATTCAGTAACTGGAAGAAAGCACGGGAAAGATTCGAGCATCATCAAGTTAGTGAGTACCATAAAGAGGTTGTACTTAGACTCAAATGTTTCCAGGCTCATAGTGTGATCGATCAACTGGAACCGCAAGCTGTGAAGACACAATCAGAGAATAGAATTCTATTGTTAAAACAGCTATCTAGTCTACAATTCTTGCTGCGACAAGGCCTGGCTATTTGTGGACATAAGGAAGCAGATCCACCATGACCGAAGAGCATAACATTTTATTGTTGCATGCACACAAAGAGGAAACAGATGTCTTGGATCTAACAGAAATTGCTCGTTTGTTTACGTCTGCTAACACAAGGCGGATGAAACATTTGTGCAATAATAATACTGAATCT
Organism: Cladorhizidae sp. MBARI D1340-BT2; assembly: GCA_028752905.1. Lineage (NCBI taxonomy): Eukaryota > Metazoa > Porifera > Demospongiae > Poecilosclerida > Cladorhizidae > Cladorhizidae sp. MBARI D1340-BT2. Next base: position 118,840 of record JAQNBH010000095.1, read on the forward strand.
TGGAATAAAATTTGCTGCTCGATAGATTTGTATATACGTCTTTTTTGTAGCATGTATATACTCTGGACTGAGGTTGGACATTTAATATTTTACAAATGGCAGTGCATGTGGGAAACTTGGCTTTGGTAGGCCTCACTGATGTTTTCACATGTTTAAAGATTTGTTTTATTTGTTTACTTCAGCATTTTGTTATTAATATAATCATCTCATTAATGTAAAATGACCTTGCAGCATATAACAAAATATAGAGCTGCTATATATAAATACAAAAATTAATGTCCATCTTCAGTCCATACAATATTATTGTTCAATCCATGGTCCAGTCCAGAGTAGGTTTCTAGGTTTCATAATTATACCTGATATAACAAAATTAATAGTAAATAGCTATAATTATAGTATAATACCATAACACTGGGGAGGAGCAGGGGTGTAGCCAGGAGCCCCCCCCCCCCTCCCCAAAACTTGATTATTACAATAGTAATTTGCTGAAAAATGCATCTTGGGGCTCCCCTCTCAAACTGGTCTTGCACTTGCAGTAGTTTACAGTATGTTAATTTTGTATTGGCCCCTATGCTCCTGAGGAGGAGGGGGGGGGGATGATTTAATACTGTGCCCCCCCTACTTTCAATAGCTTCCTCTGCCTCTGACTCTGGTAGTGTTGCTGGCTCCCTCTGCTACTCTAGTAAGAAGTATTACCTGTTACTAGCTCATCTACTCACAAGCTGCATGCCAGGTGGTGTTGTAATGTGTGATTCTAGAGTATTGCTGGCTCCCTTTAGCTCCGCATACTACCTCATCTCCTCACAAGCCCCTGCCCCCCATTTAACCATGGAATTCATTAGTCAAAGTGCATCCAGCAAGCTGTGCAAAGGCCATTCATACCATCAACAAACAGCTCAAATTGTTGACAAGATCGGCTGCTCTAATTCAATCTAACCCTGGGTTTGTGTATGGAGAATTTCTTGAGTTTCCTCAGCAAGTGTATTCACTTGTATGTGGTGTAGGCACTGAGATGATATGGTGTGCTTGCCAATACTGCTTAGTGGTATAGACACTGAGATGAACCTCGTGTGCATGCCAATATGGCTTGTGATGTAGACACTGAGATCAATCAGTATGGCTTAGTGATGAAGAAACTGAGATGAATATGGTGAGCATGCCAATATGGCTGATTGGTGTAGACACTGAGATGAATGTGGTGTGCCTTCTAATGGCTTAGAGGTGTGTGTGGTGGAATGCCAATGTTTTGTGCTAAAATTCTCTTACACTAGAGCCGGCCCTAAACCTGTGGTCGTAGCCATAATCCTGTAGTTCTGGCTCTAGCTCTAACCCAGTGGTCCTAGTCCTAACTGTGTGCTCCTTGTCCTAACTAGTGTTAGATAATAGGTGTGCAAGAACAAGGACTTTGAACCTCTATACATAGATGCCCATGTTTGCCCTCAGCACTACTGGGTATATATGTTATGCATATAATATGTGCTAGAAGAGAATGTCCCCTGTGGCAATATCTTTCCTTGGACAACCTGGGAATCCCTGGATGCTTGCAGTTATCCTTTGAAGTCCCGAGACCTAGAATAACCCGACTCTAGCTGTATAATATATACACTCCTTACCTTAGAATAGCACTTGCCTAGCCCTAGTTCTGGGACTGTAAGCCCCCTATTCCTGATTCCGGGATCCTTGCTTCAGTCTCCCCATCATGATAGACATCCTAATACATCCTGATCAAGGTTAAGGCAATGCTGGACAAGCATGGAGGCAATAGTATGATGACTATGTACCGCTTGAAAGGATTCTTTCATGTTGTTATTGTCTAGAGTGCACTTCTGGGGATGCGCTTGACTGGCAAGATTAGCCGGGCCTACTTGACCATCAACTATCTTCACTGGAGTGATCACAAGAAGAATGTGGTGACTTATGTGGCCGGCCACAAGACTTACTTAGTCAAGCTGATACAGGTAAGGGGTGTTCACAATTGATACTGGATTGTCATGGCGACTGCTTATTAATATTAGTGTGGACATGAGTTTAGTAATTAAATGTAAATAAAACCACTCTAGTCCTTTCAATGAGTATACTTATATAACAATTGAGCTGCTATGTAGGAATCAAGTTTTAATTAAAGGACTTTTTGTTAAGGACTGTCTACATAGCACCTTAACTGATGATGCATATTAATACCCATTGGGTGCTTGGACGGAAAAAATCTTCGAAGTTCATGCATATTTCACATGTCCACACTAGCACCAAAATAAACCTTATGGAGAAAAAATTATCTGTTCATCACACCTACCAATGGCAGAAGAAAGTCACATCATAATCATATACTTTATCTATAGTGAGATGCAGGTTGTTGTTCAGATTATTTTCTTGCTGATCGGCTACCTTTATATGTGCAGGAAACATATGCTGCAGAGGGGGAAAAGGAGAGAACTGAATGAAAGCATTACCAAATGAAGGTTGCGACTGTACGAACTTCAGAAGTGAAGATTCAGAACATATAAACATAACAACAGTTCTCTAGCTATATAGTCTAGCTAGCTACTTTGGCTGCAGGCCATAAATAGTATATATCTAAGTTCTTAACTGCAGCTATTGAGTTAATTAAAATTGTTTTCAAATTGCACTCGCATAGTTAATTGAACACTTTAATTTGTTGCTCTGTTTCAACAGAAACCACTCGAGGTGAGAACCAGATCAATATGCATTAATGCGCATTTCTCTAATTCAAATTCATTGTGGACATGACCAATGCCTACTGGATTCACTACACATAATACTTCGGTAAAGTTCCAGACATGGTTTCACATAGCTTGGGTATGGTTCCACAATACTTGGGTAAAGTACTACAATCATAGGTGTCAACCTTGAAATTAGTTTTGGAAGAAAAAATAAAGAGGGATTTTGGTACCAGAGAAGGACATTCCTTGTAATACCTTATCTTCAACCAAAAAAGCTTTGTGAGTCGAAAGGACAAGTGTAATGTGGGAGTTTTGGTGTGACTGTAGTGCAATCCCCCCCCTCCCCCCCCAAAAAATTGACGTAATGCTTGATCTGCACTTTCATACAACACAGAAATGTTTAATAAGAAATGCTCAAGCAATGCAACCATGGAGGATCCGGTAACTAACTGTAAGCCCCCTATTCCTGATTCCAGGATCTTTGCTTCTTCAAGCAATACATAGCTCTAGCTTGTTCTTTCTTTGCAGCATCTAGACTGGTAGCTCTATTAATCCATCTTTTAATTCTTGATATTTAGACAGACTATTGTTTGGTCTTCCGGCAGAATGAAAATTCTGTGTCGGCTGTACCAAGCAGTTAAGACTTAGGGGCTTTTCAGTGGGAGATAAGTGTGAGGTCAAGACAGGCTGACATACAAAAGCAATTTTTTCCCCTATAAATAGAATTTAGGGTGATTTATTATTTTGAAATATAGGTACCCAGGCAGCCATGGAGAAGCTAGAAATTCGAGCCTGTTATGGAACTCGATAATGAATAGTTCTCTCTTCAGCTGCGGCAGAGTCAGGTTTAAGCTGTTTATTTATGTTAGGAATCTTTAATTCGTAGAGGAAGAGTGGTGAAGATCAAGGGGAAGAATCCCCAAAGCAAGACACCTGAAGGTGTGTTAAACTAGAGTTCAATAATCAACTCAAATTTGCTCTCGACATTTCGACTAGATGCTCCAGCTTTCATCAGGAATAATGTAGATCGATTTTTATTACTATGGTCATGTATTTTATTACTAAGATCATGTGATGATACTCGCTTCCTACATAGTTCGAGCACATTCTCCATTGCTCACTCCTCCATACTCTTCTAATAGAGCCAAACCCATTTATATTTATTTAGAAATTAATCTACACAAAAAAATCAAAGAGGTCCAAAAAGAGGTCAAGTATAGAGCAGGAAGAAACTTACTGCGAGTAAAGTAACTAAAATTTCATAGTGTTCACCATAATTTATAATACTAGTAACCCCACAAGGTGCATATTAACTCCCAGCAAATGAAGGGTCACCTGTTTCTCCTTAGAGGGGAAGATTTCTCATGGCCTGCAGTTCAACTTCCAGCAAATGAAGGGTCGCCCTCTTCTCTCCTTGGAGGGGAAAATTTCTCAGGGCCTGTAGCTCAACTTCCAGAAAATGAAGGGTCACCCACTTTTATTCTTGGAGGGGAAGATTTCTCAGGGCCTCCAGCTCAACTTCCAGAAAATATAGGATCAGATTCAGGTGATACCAGGCAAGAAGTGTCGAAAAGGATTTTTCATGCCAGACACGTGAGTGCAAACTAAATGTAAATTAATTATTTGTCAAACGTTCATAATGCCACAGCTTTGAACATGGAGATGGCGATTATGGAGCAAGCATAATGGCTTGATCTGATGGAGAAATGTCCAAAAGAAATTGTATCGTCAATTAAGAAAGGGGAGAAGATGTTGCACAAATTTTGGAGAGGTTATGTCAGTCTACTCATTCACAACCTCCACTTCCTTCAGTATGGATATACTCCAGTATGGTCTCCTTCCTTTCTCAACCCCCCCCCCCCTCTATCCCCTCTAGTGACACCTCCTATGCCACTTCCTTCACCTGTCACTCCTCCTCCCATGGCCATAGCCTCCTATACTCCTACACTAAAGAAAAACCAACAACTTGGCATTGTGTTTGCAATCCAACATAAGTTTCTCCGTTTCCACCATTTTTATTATGCTTGTTATAATATATAATATAACTTTGGTATCAGTTGAGTCTGCTTGATATGGAGATAATGAAAGATGTACTTTCATGGGAACTAGCTCCCAGTTCTGGAGAAATCCACCAATTTGGAAATGATACCTCAGGGGCCATTCAGCAGACATCAAAGAGAATGTGACAACAGAATAAATGACATCACTCTTCATAATGATTTTGTTTGGAATATTAATTGATTGGTAAGCCCAACTATAGGATGGGCTTCATTAGACATTTCTCATTGGTTTTTCATTGCTTGGAGGCGATGACAATACAGTAAATGTGGCTTGGCTACGGCAATCTTACCAAGTTCATTGAATTTAAGATTGGTATTCTAGCAACGTATATATAATTATATATAATTATATTGCCCATGAAATTTCTGTTGTTCATTTGCAACAGCATAAATAGATGCACCTATTTTGCAGTTTTGAGATCTGTTGAGTTAATTGGGGGGAAAGAATATGTAGGACAACAAATCAAAGATGGAACAAACATTCTTCAATTAATAAACCAGTAGCTGCACCTCCTGGTTTAATAACCAACAGTTGTAAACCCAGGTTTAATAACGAGTAGCTGTACACCCTGGATTAATAACAAGTAGTTGTACCCCCTAGTTTAACAACCAATAGCTGCAACCCCTGGTTCGATAATGGTGAAGAATGACTCCGCCAACATACATGTACTTCTGATATACTTCATTCCCTTTGGCAAATCTTCATCCCAAAACCATATACCTGTCACTAACTCCAGAGGACATTCTGAAACCTACCAGAGGCTTCACCCATTAACTGCTGTGCCCAGTACAACTTCTTGATGTAAAGATGGAACGGGATTATGCTTTTATTCATATCAAGTCAACAAGAACGGAAAGGAAATGGTCGCAGACACCTGATACATCAATATGGCATCCAGCATAAACTTATGACATCGAGAAACAACTTAAACTAATAATAAGCAAGCTTAGATACACCCTCAACTACCCTCCGAATATAACAAAGAGATTGGAGACCTATGAAGTTGTCTTAAAATTAAGCACATCTTCTGCCCAGCTAAATCTAGTCAGTATAAACTTTGCATATCAACTCACAGTAGTAACTCCCTTGAAAAATCCATCTAGTTAAGGTCTACAACGCAGAATAGCACTCGACTTCAGCGGGTAGCCCTTGCTCTTTACGATCTCATGTAGCTGGTATGCAGTTTTTCCCCGTCTCCAGCTTGCATTTGCTCCTCCACAATCTCTCGGAATGCTGTTTTTACTTGGGAGATATCTCGCTACAGGGCCACTTGAGTGTAGTGTAGTTTTCACAATAGTGGCTGAGGAAGCAGTGAATCCCATTCCTCATTGCATGTCTCCAATAGTTACCTTAAATACTTTGAAATGCAGGATAAAAATCCTTGTATGTAAGATGCGTAACCAATTTCGTGCTTTATGTTTCAAACTCATTGGGCAACTCACTAACTATCCACACTGCCAAATCAATAATTTTAAATAAACTTTTTCAAGTTTAATTTTGTTACAAACTTTTCTTATGTTCACTTGGGATGTTTAGAAAACACACAACAATTGGGAAATTGCATGTATGTTGGACTTAAATGCTACGCCAGGTGTTTTTTTTAAAACTTGTAGTGTACCTTATATGGCCGTATCCATGCCCATTGGTTTTGTGAAGGAGGCACTATCTTCTTCAGAAATATGCAAAGATGACTTGGAAGACATCAAAATTGTAATGGCCCAAGCAACCCCAAACTACAAACAATCTTCAAAATAGCTCCCTTGACAGCAGCTTGTGTTTGGACATGACATTATGAAGAATTGTACTCCTATGAGGAATAGATATCTGTTGGGGCCCGGCCCCAACAGAGTGACAACCTTGACATTTCAAGGTGTGACTCCATACTGAAGGTGCTTATCAGCTATTAAAGCACACATCTCAGGCTTGCATGAACTCCATGACCCTAATTACTGAACATGCACACATACACACACACTAGCATATGGTTGGACAACCACATCAGTAATGTTATTGTACTTACCCATATTTGGTCATGTGAGCTGGGCCTTGCAGCCTAATTAAGGGCACCAGGCTAGGAACTGCGTGAGTTTTTGAGAGATACTGTACTGAAGTGAGATTGTAAGACTACGTAGTTATCAACTACTGAAGACTTTAACTAGTAGGTTAGGCTACTTCCCTTCAGGCCAGTTACTACAATTAGCAAGGGCTGTGGCATAACATATGGTGGCAGCGGAAACTCGATTCGAACTATAGACCAATAGACCCCTAGACCAGTAGAACATGTCCAGCAGAGACAAAAAGGTAAAGCAATTTGGCAGAACTGAGTTGGAAGACCTAAGCGTGACAGAAAGAAACGGAGAAGACACTGTCCGGATCACCAGAGCCATGGCGGCGGAACAACAAGGAACAGCTGACTTGCTGCAAATAATGGGCCAACAGCAGCAACTCGAGGCAGACAGATGGCAATGCTTTGAGGCTGAAAAGATAGCCGAGCAGAACAGTCAGGAGGAACAAAGGAGACTGGACCAAGAGCGATGGAGTCGTCTGGAAGCAGAGAGAGAGAGTCGGAGCACCAGCATCAAATTCGAGATGCTGAACAGCTCACTTAACTCATGCAGTCATTAGTTACAGAGAGAAAACAACCTAAACTACAACCCCCTAAGCTAGCAGCAATTAAGGACGAGGACGACATCAATGCAGCTTTAACACGGTTTGAGCAACATATGACTACCTTTGGAGTGCCGAGATTCCTGCCCCTTATAGGATCCCTAAAGCTTGAGAGGAGCAGGTCCGGAAGGAGATAAAGGCTATGCTGGACTTGGATGTGATAGAACCATGCAGAAGCCCCTGGGCTTCTCAGATAGTGACTATGGCTAAAAAGGATGGCACCCTCCAGCTATGTATTGATTACAGGAAACTCAACTCTGTAACGACAGCTGACCCTTACCAGATGGCGAGGATTGAGGATTTGCTAGACAAACTGGGGAAGGCCTCGTATTTGTCGACACTAGACTTATCAAAAGGGTACTACAAAGTACCAGTCAGACCAGAAGACCGTGACAAGACTGCTTTTGTTTCACCATATGGCAAATACAGGTTCAATACCATGCCATTTGGATTGAAGGGAGCCCCCAACACCTTCCAACGGCTAATGGATGGAGTGCTAGACAACCTCCAAAGCTTCACAGCAGCTTACCTGGATGACATAGTATAATGACTGGGATGACCACCTCTTTCTCCTGATGAGAGTGTTACAGCGACTGGGGGCAGAAGGCCTGACTATCAAAAAGAAGAAGTGTCTGAGAATGGCCTCCTGTACCTATCTGGGACACGTTGTTGGCTTGGGGCAGATCGCCTCTGAGCTAGCCAAAGTGAAGGATATCCAGCAGTTTGCACAACCAAGACTAAGCATGATATCCAAGCTTTCTTAGGCTACTACAGGTGTTTCATGCCGTCGTTCAGTGGGATAGCTTCCTGCCTGTCAGATCTGACAAAGTCTGCAGGGTTCAATGGACACCCGAATGCCAAGAGGCTTTCCAAACACTGAAGAATGGACTTACCAGCAAGCCAATCTTGACAAGCCCAGATTACAGCCAACCCTTCCTGCTGCAAATGGACGCATCAGATCACGGGATTGGGGCAGTACTGATTCAACACAACCAGGAGAATGTGGAGCAACCTGCCAAGAGAGTCAAGATATGCTACAGTGGAAAAAGAATGTCTGGCAATAGTAGCAGCACTGCAACACTTCGAAGTATACTTACTAGGTTGGAGTTTCACCATCCAGACAGACAACAGAGCTCTCACCTACCTCTACACCATGAAAAACAGAAAGGACGCCTGATGAGTTGGGCCCTGACCATACAGCCCTTTCAGTTCGACATAGTTTACAGGCCTGGTTCCACCAATGCCAGTGCAGATGGATTGTCGCGACAACGCTGGACTGATGAGCAGAGATCTCAAGAAGGGGAGGGGAATGTTGGGGCCCGGCCACAACAGTGACAAACTTGACATGGCAAGGTGTGACTCCAAGGTGCTAATTAGCTCTTAAAGCAGGCTTGCATGAACTCCATGACCCTGATTACTGAACATGCACACATACACATTCACTAGCATAATTATGATTGGACAACCACATCAGTAATGTTATTGTACTCACCCATATTTGGTCATGTGAGCTGGGCCTGGCAGCCTAATTAAGGGCACCAGGCTAGGCACTGCGTAGTAGAGTTTTTGAGAGATACTGTACTGAAGTGAGATTGTAAGATTACGTTATCAAGTACTGAAGACTTCAACTAGTAGGTTAGGCTACTGCCCTTCAGGCCAGTTACTACAATTAGCAAGGGCTGTGGCATAACAGATCTGCCTGGGCTAGTTGTCTAGGAGTTGCAGTTCTTGAAGAGAACAATGTTTCTGCAGCATCCACTTGTAACAAAATAATGTAGTGAAGAGAACGGAACAAATAAAACAACAGCAGATTCTTAGCTAATGGAAAGAAAACTGGCTGCATGGGGCAGATGAGAGAATGGTGCTGCTTATGCAGAAAACAGAACTATAAATGGTTCAATAATCTGTCAGATTATCTCTTGAAGCCACCGGTTTGAATATATCTGGTTATCTGAAATGTGAACAGAAATTACTCACACATTATAGTTAAGATATTCAACTGATATAAAATGGGGGGATTCCTTGTCAAAAGTAACAAGCAAGCCTCTGTGTAAGCTCTGCTGACCCAGTAGTTGTTCATGGATGCTCGGTTTGGCTTTGTTATACTGGAAACAATGGTTTGTTTTAATAGTATTACAACTATTTGTTTGCTTGCATTATTAGTAGTCGATTTTATTTCATTTATTTTTCTCTTATAGTATTATTAGATGTGTATTAAAAGAAAATATCATGTTTTCTTCATGATTTCCCCCCTTTTTCATTGTTGCCACATGCAGTCATGTGCATTCATACATCTGTGAGGGTGTGTTTCACATAGCTAGCTACTGATGATTTTCAGTCACACATGAATCTGATCAACTCGTTATTCCTGAGGAAGACTAGAGCATCTATCAAAACATTAAGTGAGCACATTTAAGGGGGAAATAAGGCCGTAGTCTCATATAAAGTACCATATCTTTGCTCGCGTTCACTCTAGTCTCCCGATTTATATATCAACTTGCAGTCTGTGCTTTCTAATGGTAAGTCTCTTTCGTTATTTTGTTTCACCATAATTTTTTCCTAGCTGATTATAGGCTCTTCCAGTGCGGACCGTAAGCCGTTAAGTAAACCACGTTGCAGTAACGACCTTTGCGAGGCTCTTATTCGGTCTATTAGTCAATCATAATGAGTATAGTGCTTGCCATATATTAGGTGTATCTGTATCACAGTCCGACTCAGAGAGGTTGGATTCTGACCGAGTGTCATAACATTACACCTTGTTAGATTGGCAAATGAAGTGAGCCCTCAAGAAGGTAAACTGATATTGCCACACATGGCGTATTTATTTCTATCTAACATTTAACTAAAACAAATGCAAAGCTTTGTGTGGAGAGCTAAGGGGCAATAAAAACATAGATTTGGAATTTATAATTTATATCACATTTCCCTAAGTATTGTCCTACTCCAAGCATAGCTGCAGGTCTAACATTATACATTGATCTGTAAATTATTGATGTAATCAGATTGGATTGTAATATGGAGAAATAGGTAAGATAGTATATTCCTCAGTTTTCAAGGATGATCAGCTAAATATTGACTGTAACCATCGTTTCCATTTAGAACTTGTCCATCGCAATCATTTACATTTTAACTAACATGTCCATAGCTAGAGTGTGTTGATGAATAGAGTGGCTAAGTCAGAATGAAGCTGCAACTGAGCGTAATGAAGCTTCTCCACCATGGAATGCTGTGCCGAATGCCATAATTTTTTTCCCCTTTTCCCCTCTAAATCTCAGTTCTGTTTCAGAAGCAGCCTTTCACTTTTCTCTCTCTTTCCTTTTCTGAAGTCTATTTTCATTATCCACTAGCTGTTCTGCTTTAAAGATAGATTTGCATCTGCAGCTCTGCATGTAGCTATGGTTTAGTATGTACATGTATGCAAGAATCTATTCATATACTTTCCAAATTAATCACACAGCTGGACAATGCTGTGGTTGGGGGAGTGCTGTAAGAACCTCCATTGTAGTTTTTCATCAGTAGATTTCCTCATTTGGTCATTTGGTCCTAGCCCAGACCAGTGCGGCTGCTAATACAGCTATGTTTTGTAGCTATAGTTTTCTCACAACACTGTTGAGTCAAGAGCTGTATTGAAAAGCACACAAAGTAAGCTACACATTAAAAAATTAGTACTGGACATAGGCTTCTAGGGAGGCTCCTTTGAAATAACTTACTTTGATGTCAGAGCTTTTAACCCCTATGCTCCATCAAATAGAAATAATGAAATGTCCTCATGCTGCTACCAAAAAATTTAAATGCTTAAGTAGCGAGCTATGAGTAGTGTTTTGGGAGATAGAACTTCATGCAACATGTCTTGCCAATGAAGCAACCACTTCTTACTAAAAATAGCCACCAAGCTTGCTTCAAAATGGAACCATCCATGTAGCAGTACATGAGCTGGCTAAGATGTCGGCTATCATTGTGTCTCTTATGCTCGGCAATCCGTAACCAATTTCGTGCTTTATGTTTCAAACTCATTGGGCAACTCACTAACTATCCACACTGCCAAATCAATAATTTTAAATAAACTTTTTCAAGTTTAATTTTGTTACAAACTTTTCTTATGTTCACTTGGGATGTTTAGAAAACACACAACAATTGGGAAATTGCATGTATGTTGGACTTAAATGCAACGCCAGGTTGTTTTTTTTAACTTGTAGTGTACCTTATATGGCCGTATCCATGCCCATTGGTTTTGTGAAGGAGGCACTATCTTCTTCAGAAATATGCAAAGATGACTTGGAAGACATCAAAATTGTAATGGCCCAAGCAACCCCAAACTACAAACAATCTTCAAAATAGCTCCCTTGACAGCAGCTTGTGTTTGGACATGACATTATGAAGAATTGTACTCCTATGAGGAATAGATATCTGTTGGGGCCCGGCCCCAACAGAGTGACAACCTTGACATTTCAAGGTGTGACTCCATACTGAAGGTGCTTATCAGCTATTAAAGCAGACATCTCAGGCTTGCATGAACTCCATGACCCTAATTACTGAACATGCACACATACACACACACTAGCATATGGTTGGACAACCACATCAGTAATGTTATTGTACTTACCCATATTTGGTCATGTGAGCTGGGCCTTGCAGCCTAATTAAGGGCACCAGGCTAGGAACTGCGTGAGTTTTTGAGAGATACTGTACTGAAGTGAGATTAGACTACGTAGTTATCAACTACTGAAGACTTTAACTAGTAGGTTAGGCTACTTCCCTTCAGGCCAGTTACTACAATTAGCAAGGGCTGTGGCATAACATATGGTGGCAGCGGAAACTCGATTCGAACTATAGACCAATAGACCCCTAGAACATGTCCAGCAGAGACAAAAAGGTAAAGCAATTTGGCAGAACTGAGTTGGAAGACCTAAGCGTGACAGAAAGAAACGGAGAAGACACTGTCCGGATCACCAGAGCCATGGCGGCGGAACAACAAGGAACAGCTGACTTGCTGCAAATAATGGGCCAACAGCAGCAACTCGAGGCAGACAGATGGCAATGCTTTGAGGCTGAAAAGATAGCCGAGCAGAACAGTCAGGAGGAACAAAGGAGACTGGACCAAGAGCGATGTAGTCGTCTGGAAGCAGAGAGAGAGAGTCGGAGCACCAGCATCAAATTCGAGATGCTGAACAGCTCACTTAACTCATGCAGTCATTAGTTACAGAGAGACAACAACCTAAACTACAACCCCCTAAGCTAGCAGCAATTAAGGACGAGGACGACATCAATGCAGCTTTAACACGGTTTGAGCAACATATGACTACCTTAGGCGTGCCGAGATTCCTGCCCCTTATAGGATCCCTAAAGCTTGGGAGGAGCAGGTCAGGAAGGAGATAAAGGCTATGCTGGACTTGGATGTGATAGAACCATGCAGAAGCCCCTGGGCTTCTCAGATAGTGACTATGGCTAAAAAGGATGGCACCCTCCAGCTATGTATTGATTACAGGAAACTCAACTCTGTAACGACAGCTGACCCTTACCAGATGGCGAGGATTGAGGATTTGCTAGACAAGCTGGGGAAGGCCTCGTATTTGTCGACACTAGACTTATCAAAAGGGTACTACAAAGTACCAGTCAGACCAGAAGACCGTGACAAGACTGCTTTTGTTTCACCATATGGCAAATACAGGTTCAATACCATGCCATTTGGATTGAAGGGAGCCCCCAACACCTTCCAGCGGCTAATGGATGGAGTGCTAGACAACCTCCAAAGCTTCACAGCAGCTTACCTGGATGACATAGTGTAATGACTGGGATGACCACCTCTTTCTCCTGATGAGAGTGTTACAGCGACTGGGGGCGGAAGGCCTGACTATCAAAAAGAAGAAGTGTCTGGGAATGGCCTCCTGTACCTATCTGGGACACGTTGTTGGCTTGGGGCAGATCGCCTCTGAGCTAGCCAAAGTGAAGGATATCCAGCAGTTTGCACAACCAAGACTAAGCATGATATCCAAGCTTTCTTAGGCTACTACAGGTGTTTCATGCCGTCGTTCAGTGGGATAGCTTCCTGCCTGTCAGATCTGACAAAGTCTGCAGGGTTCAATGGACACCCGAATGCCAAGAGGCTTTCCAAACACTGAAGAATGGACTTACCAGCAAGCCAATCTTGACAAGCCCAGATTACAGCCAACCCTTCCTGCTGCAAATGGACGCATCAGATCACGGGATTGGGGCAGTACTGATTCAACACGACCAGGAGAATGTGGAGCAACCTGCCAAGAGAGTCAAGATATGCTACAGTGGAAAAAGAATGTCTGGCAATAGTAGCAGCACTGCAACACTTCGAAGTATACTTACTAGGTTGGAGTTTCACCATCCAGACAGACAACAGAGCTCTCACCTACCTCTACACCATGAAAAACAGAAAGGACGCCTGATGAGTTGGGCCCTGACCATACAGCCCTTTCAGTTCGACATCGTTTACAGGCCTGGTTCCACCAATGCCAATGCAGATGGATTGTCGCGACAACGCTGGACTGATGAGCAGAGATCTCAAGAAGGGGAGGGGAATGTTGGGGCCCGGCCACAACAGTGACAAACTTGACATGGCAAGGTGTGACTCCAAGGTGCTAATTAGCTCTTAAAGCAGGCTTGCATGAACTCCATGACCCTGATTACTGAACATGCACACATACACATTCACTAGCATAATTATGATTGGACAACCACATCAGTAATGTTATTGTACTCACCCATATTTGGTCATGTGAGCTGGGCCTGGCAGCCTAATTAAGGGCACCAGGCTAGGCACTGCGTAGTAGAGTTTTTGAGAGATACTGTACTGAAGTGAGATTGTAAGATTACGTTATCAAGTACTGAAGACTTCAACTAGTAGGTTAGGCTACTGCCCTTCAGGCCAGTTACTACAATTAGCAAGGGCTGTGGCATAACAGATCTGCCTGGGCTAGTTGTCTAGGATTTGCAGTTCTTGAAGAGAACAATGTTTCTGCAGCATCCACTTGTAACAAAATAATGTAGTGAAGAGAACGGAACAAATAAAACAACAGCAGATTCTTAGTTAATGGAAAGAAAACTGGCTGCATGGGGCAGATGAGAGAATGGTGCTGCTTATGCAGAAAACAGAACTATAAATGGTTCAATAATCTGTCAGATTATCTCTTGAAGCCACCGGTTTGAATATATCTGGTTATCTGAAATGTGAACAGAAATTACTCACACATTATAGTTAAGATATTCAACTGATATAAAATGGGGGGATTCCTTGTCAAAAGTAACAAGCAAGCCTCTGTGTAAGCTCTGCTGACCCAGTAGTTGTTCATGGATGCTCGGTTTGGCTTTGTTATACTGGAAACAATGGTTTGTTTTAATAGTATTACAACTATTTGTTTGCTTGCATTATTAGTAGTCGATTTTATTTCATTTATTTTTCTCTTATAGTATTATTAGATGTGTATTAAAAGAAAATATCATGTTTTCTTCATGATTTCCCCCCTTTTTCATTGTTGCCACATGCAGTCATGTGCATTCATACATCTGTGAGGGTGTGTTTCACATAGCTAGCTACTGATGATTTTCAGTCACACATGAATCTGATCAAGTCGTTATTCCTGAGGAAGACTAGAGCATCTGTCAAAACATTAAGTGAGCACATTTAAGGGGGAAAGAAGGCCGTAGTCTCATATAAAGTACCATATCTTTGCTAGCATTCACTCTAGTCTCCCGATTTATATATCAACTTGCAGTCTGTGCTTTCTAATGGTAAGTCTCTTTCGTTATTTTGTTTCACCATAATTTTTTCCTAGCTGATTATAGGCTCTTCCAGTGCGGACCATAAGCCGTTAAAAACCACGTTGCAGTAACGACCTTTGCGAGGCTCTTATTCGGTCTATTAGTCAATCATAATGAGTATAGTGCTTGCCATATATTAGGTGTATCTGTATCACAGTCCGACTCAGAGAGGTTGGATTCTGACCGAGTGTCATAACATTACACCTTGTTAGATTGGCAAATGAAGTGAGCCCTCAAGAAGGTAAACTTTGATATTGCCACACATGGCGTATTTATTTCTATCTAACATTTAACTAAAACAAATGCAAAGCTTTGTGTGGAGAGCTAAGGGGCAATAAAAACATTGATTTGGAATTTATAATTTATATCACATTTCCCTAAGTATTGTCCTACTCCAAGCGTAGCTGCAGGTCTAACATTATACATTGATCTGTAAATTATTGATGTAATCAGATTGGATTGTAATATGGAGAAATAGGTAAGATAGTATATTCCTCAGTTTTCAAGGATGATCAGCTAAATATTGACTGTAACCATCGTTTCCATTTAGAACTTGTCCATCGCAATCATTTACATTTTAACTAACATGTCCATAGCTAGAGTGTGTTGATGAATAGAGTGGCTAAGTCAGAATGAAGCTGCAACTGAGCCTAATGAAGCTTCTCCACCATGGAATGCTGTGCCGAATGCCATAATTTTTTTCTTCCTTTTCCCCTCTAAATCTCAGTTCTGTTTCAGAAGCAGCCTTTCACTTTTCTCTCTCTTTCCTTTTCTGAAGTCTATTTTCATTATCCACTAGCTGTTCTGCTTTAAAGATAGATTTGCATCTGCAGCTCTGCATGTAGCTATGGTTTAGTATGTACATGTATGCAAGAATCTATTCATACACTTTCCAAATTAATCACATAGCTGGACAATGCTGTGGTTGGGGGAGTGCTGTAAGAACCTCCATTGTAGTTTTTCATCAGTAGATTTCCTCATTTGGTCATTTGGTCCTAGCCCAGACCAGTGCGGCTGCTAATACAGCTATGTTTTGTAGCTATAGTTTTCTCACAACACTGTTGAGTCAAGAGCTGTATTGAAAAGCACACAAAGTAAGCTACACATTAAAAAATTAGTACTGGACATAGGCTTCTAGGGAGGCTCCTTTGAAATAACTTACTTTGATGTCAGAGCTTTTAACCCCTATGCTCCATCAAATAGAAATAATGAAATGTCCTCATGCTGCTACCAAAAAATTTAAATGCTTAAGTAGCGAGCTATGAGTAGTGTTTTGGGAGATAGAACTTCATGCAACATGTCTTGCCAATGAAGCAACCACTTCTTACTAAAAATAGCCACCAAGCTTGCTTCAAAATGGAACCATCCATGTAGCAGTACATGAGCTGGCTAAGATGTCGGCTATCATTGTGTCTCTTATGCTCGGCAATCCGTAACCAATTTCGTGCTTTATGTTTCAAACTCATTGGGCAACTCACTAACTATCCACACTGCCAAATCAATAATTTTAAATAAACTTTTTCAAGTTTAATTTTGTTACAAACTTTTCTTATGTTCACTTGGGATGTTTAGAAAACACACAACAATTGGGAAATTGCATGTATGTTGGACTTAAATGCAACGCCAGGTTGTTTTTTTTAACTTGTAGTGTACCTTATATGGCCGTATCCATGCCCATTGGTTTTGTGAAGGAGGCACTATCTTCTTCAGAAATATGCAAAGATGACTTGGAAGACATCAAAATTGTAATGGCCCAAGCAACCCCAAACTACAAACAATCTTCAAAATAGCTCCCTTGACAGCAGCTTGTGTTTGGACATGACATTATGAAGAATTGTACTCCTATGAGGAATAGATATCTGTTGGGGCCCGGCCCCAACAGAGTGACAACCTTGACATTTCAAGGTGTGACTCCATACTGAAGGTGCTTATCAGCTATTAAAGCAGACATCTCAGGCTTGCATGAACTCCATGACCCTAATTACTGAACATGCACACATACACACACACTAGCATATGGTTGGACAACCACATCAGTAATGTTATTGTACTTACCCATATTTGGTCATGTGAGCTGGGCCTTGCAGCCTAATTAAGGGCACCAGGCTAGGAACTGCGTGAGTTTTTGAGAGATACTGTACTGAAGTGAGATTAGACTACGTAGTTATCAACTACTGAAGACTTTAACTAGTAGGTTAGGCTACTTCCCTTCAGGCCAGTTACTACAATTAGCAAGGGCTGTGGCATAACATATGGTGGCAGCGGAAACTCGATTCGAACTATAGACCAATAGACCCCTAGACCAGTAGAACATGTCCAGCAGAGACAAAAAGGTAAAGCAATTTGGCAGAACTGAGTTGGAAGACCTAAGCGTGACAGAAAGAAACGGAGAAGACACTGTCCGGATCACCAGAGCCATGGCGGCGGAACAACAAGGAACAGCTGACTTGCTGCAAATAATGGGCCAACAGCAGCAACTCGAGGCAGACAG
This sequence comes from Cladorhizidae sp. MBARI D1340-BT2, assembly GCA_028752905.1. Classification (NCBI taxonomy): domain Eukaryota; kingdom Metazoa; phylum Porifera; class Demospongiae; order Poecilosclerida; family Cladorhizidae; species Cladorhizidae sp. MBARI D1340-BT2. The sequence goes on from JAQNBH010000095.1 coordinate 136,528, forward strand.
ATGGCAATGCTTTGAGGCTGAAAAGATAGCCGAGCAGAACAGTCAGGAGGAACAAAGGAGACTGGACCAAGAGCGATGGAGTCGTCTGGAAGCAGAGAGAGAGAGTCGGAGCACCAGCATCAAATTCGAGATGCTGAACAGCTCACTTAACTCATACAGTCATTAGTTACAGAGAGACAGCAACCTAAACTACCACCCCCTAAGCTAGCAGCAATTAAGGACGAGGACGACGTCAATGCAGCTTTAACACGGTTTGAGCAACATATGACTACCTTTGGCGTGCCGAAATTCCTGCCCCTTATCCCTAAAACCAGGTCAGGAAGGAGATAAGGCTATGCTGGACTTGGATGTGATAGAACCATGCAGAAGCCCCTGGGCTTCTCAGATAGTGACTATGGCTAAAAAGGATGGTACCCTCCAGCTATGTATTGATTACAGGAAACTCAACTCTGTAACGACAGCTGACCCTTACCAGATGGCGAGGATTGAGGATTTGCTAGACAAGCTGGGGAAGGCCTCGTATTTGTCGACACTAGACTTATCATGACAAGACTGCTTTTGTTTCACCATATGGCAAATACAGGTTCAATACCATGCCATTTGGATTGAAGGGGGCCCCCAACACCTTCCAACGGCTAATGGATGGAGTGCTAGACAACCTCCAAAGCTTCACAGCAGCTTACCTGGATGACATAGTAATGACTAGGTCGGAGTTTCACCATCCATCCAGACAACAGAGCTCTCACGTACCTCTACACCATGAAAAACAGAAAGGACGCCTGATGAGTTGGGCCCTGACCATACAGCCCTTTCAGTTCGACATAGTTTACAGGCCTGGTTCCACCAATGCCAATGCAGATGGATTGTCGCGACAATGCTGGACTGATGAGCAGAGATCTCAAGAAGGGGAGGGGAATGTTGGGGCCCGGCCACAACAGTGACAAACTTGACATGGCAAGGTGTGACTCCAAGGTGCTAATTAGCTCTTAAAGCAGGCTTGCATGAACTCCATGACCCTGATTACTGAACATGCACACATACACATTCACTAGCATAATTATGATTGGACAACCACATCAGTAATGTTATTGTACTCACCCATATTTGGTCATGTGAGCTGGGCCTGGCAGCCTAATTAAGGGCACCAGGCTAGGCACTGCGTAGTAGAGTTTTTGAGAGATACTGTACTGAAGTGAGATTGTAAGATTACGTTATCAAGTACTGAAGACTTGAACTAGTAGGTTAGGCTACTGCCCTTCAGGCCAGTTACTACAATTAGCAAGGGCTGTGGCATAACAGATCTGCCTGGGCAAGTTGTCAAGGAGTTGCAGTTCTTGAAGAGAACAATGTTTCTGCAGCATCCTCAATTTTGGAAGGTAAAAGGTCAAGTACTCAGGGATGCTGATGTCATATCTTGTTTGCAAAAAAATATCTGTGTGTGTGAGAATCTCTATTGGAAAGATCAGGCAATTGGCGAGGAGCCCTCACTGAGGATTTGGATAGAAAACTTTATATCCCCTGTTTCTATATACATTCACCATATGTTCACTTGTAACAAAATAATGTAGTGAAGAGAACGGAACAAATAAAACAACAGCAGATTCTTAGCTAATGGAAAGAAAACTGCTGCATGGGGCAGATGAGAGAATGGTGCTACTTATGCAGAAAACAGAACTATGCATGGTTCAATAATCTGTCAGATTATCTCTTGAAGCCACCGGTTTGAATATATCTGGTTATCTGAAATGTGAACAGAAATTACTCACACATTATAGTTAAGATATTCAACTGATATAAAATGGGGGTATTCCTTGTCAAAAGTAACAAGCAAGCCTCTGTGTAAGCTCTGCTGACCCAGTAGTTGTTCATGGATGCTCAGTTTGGCTTCGTTATACTGGAAACAATGGTTTGTTTTAATAGTATTACAACTATTTGTTTGCTTGCATTATTAGTAGTCGATTTTATTTCATTTATTTTTCTCTTATAGTATTATTAGATGTGTATTAAAAGAAAATATCATGTTTTCTTCATGATTTCCCCCCTTTTTCATTGATGCCACATGCAGTCATGTGCATTCATACATCTGTGAGGGTGTGTTTCACATAGCTAGCTACTGATGGTTTTCAGCCACACATGAATCTGATCAACTCGTTATTCCTGAGGAAGACTAGAGCATCTATCAAAACATCAAGTGAGCACATTTAAGTTGATTATTGAGAAAGTATATAATCTATCAACTGAGAGATTATGCTATGGCAGTAATACCGTGAAATTGGTGATGCAATACGACAACTTTTTTATGTAAGAGAGCAAAGTGGAAAAATCACAAAGTTTTTAGTATTCGATGAAAAGGTTATACCAGAGAGTTTAAGGATAAAGCCTCCCATTAAGACCAGGGAAGGGTACAGTTAGCAGACAGAGCAAGCAAATTATTCCTGTCTTAGTTAATTGACTAGTTTTCCAGGACAAGCAGTATTTACCCTAACAGCTAAGTTTCAAGACCAGAAGACAAAACTGGAAGTAGCATGTGGACAACAGAGAAGGCCCACAGCCAATTCAAGCCAAACTATAAAAGAAGCTGGAGAAGCTTTTAAAAAAGAAAATTGAGTTAAATGAAGTTAAAGCATAAACAGATGGTTGGCAAATCTGAGAGAAAATAATATTTATCCTACTAAAGAAAAAATACTTGCTTTGGCAGTGGGAAGCTGGAGGATAAAATGTCACATAACCTTTGAGGAAGAATATGTGGAATGTTATAAAGAGTGAGAGTGAGGAAACAGAGAGGGCACTGGGAGCTGAGGGGAATGGAGATCATGATCCTATCTCTAGACAAGGGGAAGAAAATGTTACAACTCAAAGTTACAATTCAAAGATGACATAAAGCTGTACAAGACATATGGGCCACTGAAGAAGATATGGAAAACAAGTAAAGAAATGTAGTAATAGGTGTGTAGAGGACAGGAGATTAACAATTGACTTATATAATAGAATTCAGTCCACAAATAGACCAAGGGCTCCCTTTGGTGTGCCTTAGTATCTGTGCTAGTTGGAATTAACCTCTATTGCTCTTTATTAATGAAATATATGCTGGTTATGGTTTAAGTTTGGGCTCTTCAAAGGGGCTACCCCAGCAACCAGGTAAGTCCATCCCACAAACTGATTAAACGACTCACACTGGTGCTAGGATGATATGTACTAGTGTTACCAGCTAGCGATAATTATCCACTCTGCTATAAAAGGTGCACCTATAGTTACAAGACAATTGCATAGGTGGAGTTGCCAACCACATTGAGTATCAAAAATAAGTAAGACAGGTCATGGGTAGTAAATGGTAGGACCAGTTCTCCGGATAGTCTAGAGAATAGCTACTAGGTTAGTTAATTGTATAAATGATTAAAGCCTGGCTGGTAAAAAAATCTGAAGTAATATCTTTCATCAGTGTCATATAAATGTATCTATTCCCACAATTCAAACACAGGATCTTGCACACTTCATGCATGCACTAACAGTGAATGTGAATTTACTCATTCAACACTCAACAATATGCACACACTTTACTCTGCCTAAAGTTTCGTAATTGCTGCTGTAAGATCGGTTGTATTCCCTGGAAACTTTCTTAGCTGCAACGAGATGTTCCTTTGGTGATTCAAAGTTGTAAGTTTGGGTATCATTAAGAAGAGCCATCTATATTGCCACTAAGCTTCCTAATGTTTCCTCTTGGTCCAGATTAGGTCAAAAAGGAGCTTTACCATGGAAAAGTCACATTCTTCGGCAGAGAAAACAATTGGGGCCAACATCTGCATTGTTCTTGGCATATCATTTTCCTCCTGGACTGCAGAACTTTAACCATAGTCAGATCTCAGGGACTGGGAGCTAGTCATACGTCAGACTGTAAAGTTAAGTTAACGTGATTATCTAATTTAGTGTCAGATCTGTTCTCGCAAATTTAATGCAGGTCACTGAGGAAAATGCAGGCTCTGGTTGTTGTCATAGCAATTTTTGCTAATTTGGTATGTGATATTGATCGAATATGGCTGCATATGTCAACAGCTCCATGGTGGGAAATACTCGCAGTCTTACCACACTTATCGCAACTCAAATGATGTAAGTCTCCAGCTGAGATGGTATAGCAACAATAAACAGCCATGTTTTGGTCCACTCTTTGTTGAATCTAGTCTTGTAGTTGAAAGTACAGTACTTTGTCTTTACCTGACTTAATTTCTGTTGATTTGCAAAACAAGGAGTATCGTGATGAAGGCTAGAGCTTCTAGTCGAAACATTGCGAGTATACAATTTCAAGTTGATTATTGAGAAGGTTATTGTTAGGTGTATCTGTATCACAGTCCGACTCAGAGAGGTTGGATTCTGACCGAGTGTCATAACATTACACCTTGTTAGATTGGCAAATGAAGTGAGCCCTCAAGAAGGTAAACTTTGATATTTGCCACACATGGCGTATTTATTTCTATCTAACATTTAACTAAAACAAATGCAAAGCTTTGTGTGGAGAGCTAAGGGGCAATAAAAACATTGATTTGGAATTTATAATTTATATCACATTTCCCTAAGTATTGTCCTACTCCAAGCATAGCTGCAGGCTTAACATTATACATTGATCTGTAAATTATTGATGTAATCAGATTGGATTGTAATATGGAGAAATAGGTAAGATAGTATATTCCTCAGTTTTCAAGGATGATCAGCTAAATATTGACTGTAACGATCGTTTCCATTTAGAACTTATCCATTGCAATCATTTACATTTTAACTAACATGTCCATAGCTAGAGTGTGATGATGAATAGAGTGGCTAAGTCAGAATGAAGCTGCAACTGAGCCTAATGAAGCTTCTCCACCATGGGATGCTGTGCCGAATGCCATAATTTTTTTTATCCTTTTCCCCTCTAAATCTCAGTTCTGTTTCAGAAGCAGCCTTTCACTTTTCTCTCTTTCCTTTTCTGTTGTCTATTTTCATTATCCACTAGCTGTTCTGCTTTAAAGAAAGATTTGCATCTGCAGCTCTGCATGTAGCTATGGTTTAGTATGTACATGTATGCAAGAATCTATTCATACACATATGGGAACTATTTCCAAATTAATCACATAGCTGGACAATGCTGTGGTTGGGGGAGTGCTGTAAAAACCTCCATTGTAGTTTTTCATCAGTAGATTTCCGCATTTGGTCCTAGCCCAGACCATTGCGGTTGCTAATACAGCTATGTTTTGTAGCTATAGTTTTCTCACAACACTGTTGAGTCAAGAGCTGTATTGAAAAGCACACAAAGTAAGCTACACATTAAAAAATGAGTACTGGACATAGCATTACTATGTTGGGGGGGAGAAACATAGCATTGCTTGCTGCATGCAAAATAGCTAGGGATGGTCTGCATTCTACAAGGTATATAGCTATGGAAATTTTTTTTCTTCCATGTTATACAGAAATTAACATCAAGGCCATTGATTTATATTACATGTATAGTAACGGGGGGAGTTTTCAGCCAGGGTCGGTTTTCAGCCACCTCGCAACTTTTTTAATTTTATCCTCTGAACTAGAGCGCAGATGTTCTAAATAGACATCCAGTGAAGTCACATGGTAATATAGAAATAATTTAAGCCATTGTTTAATAGCTGGTAATAGGCTTCGACCGAGCTAGGCGGTGAATAAGCAGTGGCGTTTGCTTCAGAACTAGTCGCGGTCCACCCTGAAAGTGTGTAGCTAAGGGGGAGGTGTAAACTTTGTAGTATAGTTCTGTCTGTGATTGGAGTTAAGCTGCTGGAGTTGGTCTGCAGGCTAACAGATGTCTGATAATAAAGAAAATCTACATCAAAGGGAAACTAACACCAGGGAAAGGTACAGAAAATGGTCAGTACAAATGATGACAAAGGCCTTGAAAGATTGCAATGATGGCATGGGGGTGCGGCAATCTGCCAAAAAAAAAGATGTTCCTAGAGGTAAGTTTCACTTCTAAGCTTAGTTTTAGGGTGTTTTTTTCCATAATGGAGTTGAATGAAACTTCCTTTGTCCTTTATAGGTACTCTACAAAGTAAAGTTAAGCACAACATCCCTGCTAATTCTCGATCAGGCCCTTCTCCATATCTATCTGGTGCAGAGGAAGCTGAGCTTGTTAACTGGGTATTCCACATGTCTTCAATTGGATATGGCCGCACAAGGGACCATCTAACGTTGATAGTCAAGGCGATTCTAGATAAAGATGGTCGACGTAACCCATTTGCACAAAACCGTCCTGGTAAGGATTGGCTTCGTGGGTTTATGGCAAGACATCCTGAAATTTCACTCAGGAAGTCACAAACCTTGGATGTGTATCGTGCTCTCTCTTGCACTCCGGCCATTCTGGATCAATGGTATGCTGGCTTTAAAGTTTTTCTAGAATCACACAATATTCTTGATTGCCCCTCTGCTATCTACAACTGCGATGAGAGTGGGTTTCCTCTCATGTCTCGTACTGGGAAAGTGCTAGCACCATGTGGTTCAAAACAAGTGAACAAAGTTAGTAGTGGAAATAAACAACAGATCACTACATTGGTCTGCTATAATGCAGCTGGCGAAACCATACCACCCTATCACGTCTTTCCAGGTGAACGCTTCAAAGAAAACCCTTTAGATGGTGGTGTTCCAAATAGTTACATGGGACACAGTGACAATGGTTGGATGACAGCATCACTCTTCTATGGTTGGTTAGCCAACCATTTTATTAAGAGAATACCTCCTGAACGTCCAGTTGTCATAGTTTTTGATGGACATGGCTCTCATATCAATATGGAAGTTTCTAAACTCGCCATAGAAAATCAGGTACTACTCTATTGTCTCCCACCTCACTGTACACATTGTATGCAGCCATGTGATGTCGGCTTCTTCAAGCCTCTGAAACAGAACTGGGATAAGGCTGTAGAAAGATGGGAGATAGAGCACCTAGGCGATGTATTGAGTAAATATGATTTCGCAAAAGTGTTTCGAGTTGCCTGGGAGAAGACAGTGAAATTGTCAACCATGGTAAACAGCTTCAGAGTCACAGGTCTTTGTCCTATAAACAGGCTAGCTATTAAAGCTGATATCCTTGTACCATCTACTGTCTACCACTCTCAGAACAGTGGAGCTGGTGACAAGAATCCGAGTCCACCTGAGTGTCCACATGACAACCCACCTGAGAATCTACCTGATGTTACAGGATCTACACCAACTCTGCAGATGTTAGAAAAATCAATGACAGTGGACCAGATTGAGTGTTTCCAGTGCCGACTAGATGAAGGATATGATCTCACTCATGATGAGTTGTACCTTGAATGGAAGTCACTCAAAAGTCTAGCAGACCAGACTTCCACATCGTCGCAAGATGCTACAACAAAAGGTAACATTTCTCCACCAAAGGCCAGTGGTACGGCTACCTCTGTAACTTCCACACCTGTCTCTGTAGCTTCCATGCATGCATCAAGTGAGACACCAGCACCAAATCTTAAATTGCAACCTGGAAAAGCAATTTCTCCGGTATTCAAAGACATTTTATGTTATCCAAAAGTGAAAAGTAAGAAGGGGAAGCAAACAGCACATCGAACTAAGCTTCCAAGCCACCTGACATCAAATCAGTTTATTGAACTTTGCGAAGAAAAAGAACGAAAGAAAAAAGAAGAAGAAGAGGACAAGGAAAGGAAAAGACTAGAGCGAGAGGAAAAGGCAAGGAAAAGAAAGGAATTGGAAAAAGAGAAAGCCAGAATCCGGCATCAAAAACAGGAAGAAAGAGAGAGGAAGAAGGAGGAGGAGCAAAAGAGAAAGGAAAAGAGGCAGCTTGAGCTTCAACAGAAGAAGTACGGGAAACAGAGAAGCAAGCAAAATTCCAACCCATCTTCATCGGGTGAGTCTCCGTCATCCACTGGTGAGCCTCTGTCATCCACTATCGAGCCTCCATCTACTACTGAGCCTCTGTCATCCACTGGTGATCCTTCAACATTGGGAGGTTCTGGGTTGCCACATTTCAACCAGTCTTCATCAGGTGATTCTGGTGTAGTGAAACGTGGAACGAAGCGTCGTAAGGTTGCACTTGTGACGTCTGTTTGTTGTGCTCTCTGTGGGACAGCCGAAGATAGTTCGGATTCTGAGGAGAACTGGGTGGAATGTGGCCACTGTGGAAGATGGTTTGAAGAGACATGTGCTGATGTAGACATTGGAAGTATTTTAGACATTGAATGGCTTTGTCACTTTTGTGAAAGTATTTGATTATTGGTCAAAATATGAAAACAACCCCACTACTATTTGGTTTGCTTAAATATTAATGAGAAGATATAATAGTTAATTCATAGTACATCATTATTGTGTGTGTAGAATGGAAGTTGTTGGCACAATTGTTGGGTTAAAAGGTGTGGCTGAAAACTCCCTCTGGTGGCTGAAAACTCCCTTAGTTAGGTGGGTGCACTTTGGTGTAAAAATCTGAACAAAACACATACATGATCCTTAACTAAAGTGATATTATTGTAGCCCAAGATATGCCCAACACTAAATCCTACAAAAAGAAATGAAGTTCAATGAAGAGTGTGGTAGAACAAGGAAAAGTAGCTTAGGTGGCTGAAAACTCCCCCCGATACTATATATCTTATATTTTTTGGAAACATAATTGCATTTGTCGAGGTCCTATGGACGCAAATGTGTCAGTAATAGAGTCATAATTTAGCATAGCAATATCATTTTCAACAAAAAGAATCACAATTCTCTCTTGAGATGTCGTGGATCAAAGCTTGTTTTAACAATGTTGAGTTTACTAAAGCTGCTCTCATAGGAAGCTGTGGTCACAGGAAGTGTGAGAAACAAACAAAAAAGTTGGTATAGTTCTCCATACACTCTGTGCAGATCAGTCTGATGCAATACATCCAGAACTGTTTTGCAATTTTGAAGAAGGTCTATCCTCAGGGAAAACTCTGTTTTCAGAGCTGATGATTAGACAATAACAATGATTTGTGGGCAACACTAATGAAATTAGACAGTTCAGTTATTGTCTTTACACCAAAAATAAAATAATCTGGACTCTAGCTATTATATACAATTAAAATAAAAAATAAAAAATAATAAAAAACAAATTTTTCTTTGAATAATTAAACGCGCGCCGGGTCAGGTGAGAAATGGATCTCTACTACACTATTCACTAGGTCTCTACGAGACAAGCGCATTCACTAGCTGCCTGCTCAAAGCTACAATTTGCAATAGCAAGCAGCCTCGACTCAATCTTATTCTCGTGATAGTGGTCATGTGTCGGTGATCTCGTCCAAAATTATTGACTCGGCATCAAATTCTGTGACTAATTTGTGTGTGAATGATAGAGCTTAGCTTAGCTAGCTGGCTGTGTTGGTTGGGGGGGCGGACGCCCCCTCCGCCCCCCCTGCTTCTAGGGAGGCTCCTTTGAAATAACTTACTTTGATGTCAGAGCTTTTAACCCCTATGCTCCATCAAATAGAAATAATGAAATGTCCTCATGCTACAAAAAAAATTAAATGCTTAAGTAGCGAGCTATGAGCAGTGTTTTGGGAGATAGAACTTCATGCAACATTTATACCTCTTGTGCTCCCGTCTTGCCAATGAAGCAACCACTTCTTACTAAAAAATAGCCACCAAGCTTGCTTCAAAATGGAACCATCCATGTAGCAGTACATGAGCTGGCTAAGATGTCGGCTATCATTGTGTCTCTTATGCTCGGCAATTCAGGGACAAGAAAAAAATCAGTAGGAACCAGACACTAGTCACAGGGCCATATTCAGTGTGTGCGCTGTTATTTGGCGGTAATGCATTTATGCATTATTGTAGCTTCTTTTTATAAGCAGCTGGCATTTCCCCTCTTCATTTACCTTTTTACTATGAAGTAGGCAGAGAATCCTTTGCATTAGATAATATTAGACCCAGATATTTTGGTGGACTACTTGGACAGGCTACCAAGTGATGACTCTGACAATGACTATCTGGACGATGGCATTTTAGTAGAGCAACATTTGACAGCCGACGCATCACTTGATATTTGTATCTACCTGTAGCCCAGTGGCAGTAGAGCTTCTTTGAATTCCAAAGAATCAACTACTCCTTCTCAAAAGTTTTCAGCTCCTTTACCATTGCAGTTGTCAAGCCACTCAGCTACCTCCTTCCTCTAGATTTGTTCCTGATTTCACAGGTTAGTCATTTATATAAAACATTAACATTAGCATCAATTATCATTAAAACACCGAGTTGTCTTGTTCAGAACATATACACCTGCATTTGAAAAAGGGATGAAATTACCATAATAGCAGTTGTTCATCATATCCACTATTGCTCAGAACTGAACTCTCAGTTGACACAATTTAGATACAATGACTTTAGCTCTAGCAAAACTAACAACTAACATTCTATTAGAGCTAGTTACCTAGCTCATGGTCATAATTGTCATGAAGAACAAAATAACTTAGGACTTACAATCTGAGCTTCTAGAAGCAATTGTTGGGGCATTGGTTGCCTAGCTTTTAGTTGGCTTCCTAACACTGAACAACTAGTACCTTCTGTGATAGTTATGCTTCTTAGAAGAGCAGGATACATTGTGTTGGTTAACACTCTCATCTGCACAGTAATGATAATTTTGCTGACAGAAGAATGGTTGTGACATTAAGTTGCCTCAAGCTAGATGCTATTTGCTGATAAAAAATACCACAACAATCTAGGAAAGTAGCTAAAGCCTAGATGCACCATTGATCTGCTACTTGTTAGTCACTACTACCTAGTAATTCTTTTCTCTATATTATAGCTCTATTGTAAACTTACTTAATACTAAAGGCTATACACTTACTTTTGGCAAATAGAAAGGCCTAGACTGTCAGATATCCTCTGGAATATGCTGTAGCTGAATCTCTGTAATCTGGCATTAATATACTCTTACATAAACTTTACATGACCATGACCATAGTAAATCTGGAATTGTGATGGGTTGATATAATTATGTAGGATCATGGACAAATACCAAGAGCGGTTACCTATGTCAGCTCGAGTAAAACTAATAGCTAGCATTCTATTAGAGCTAGATAGATAGCTAGCTTATGACCATGATCCAAAAGACTAAGTGATTTGGAAACGCTTCTTTTAGGAAATAATAATTTGGGCAGTTGATGCCAATTTTTTCATCGGTTAACTATCTAGACACTAAATAGCTAGACCATCCTTACCTTGATGGCATGCAATGAGAGCTTCATCTCAACTCACTTTGTTATACATCCATTTTAAAAGAGGTGCAGGTATAGAGGTGGATGTATAAAGGTGCATGTATAGAGGTGTGCATATACAGAAGTGCAGGTATATAGGTGCAGTTATAGAGGTGCATGTAAGTTTAGCAAGAGGAAGTGAGTCATTAAAAGTTTAAAGAAAAAAAGGGGGGTGAATAGTCCTGTTGAAGTTAAGTTTGCTGGAAGTTCCGTGATCGAATTGGTAATGACTTTGATGAAGTGTCTACTTTTTCAGTGGTTTGGGTTGAATTGACAGTTTCTGCTTCAGTGACTGATAATGACGTTGGTGCAGTTAGTGCTTCTTCAGTGGTTTGGGTTGAGTTGTCTGCATGAAAAGATGCAAAATAATAAGCTCTTCCCCCTAAATTGTTCATCACCAACTCACTTGCAATGAACTGGCACTCACCTCTCGCTATCCATGACAACAGGTGCTGTTTCCATGGTAGTTTCTGTATCCATGGATTCCTCCTATAGGAGACATTACAGGGAGCAATCTATGGTGAGCACTTTGACACATTTACACACTTAAAATTGTTGTCTTCTGGGTCCAAATAATATATTATCTCCTTAACTCTGAAAAGTGTAAATGCAGTAAAAGTGTTTCAACCATTGGTTTTTGAAGTACTAAGTACTGTACTGCATTTACACTTTCGCTCTATATTTCTTGACCAGAGGATCATTAAACCTCCTGTGGTGCACCTTGCAGTGCTTCAAGTACGTCACCACCACCTTATAAGCATAGGAGTCGCACAACTGCAGGATGATCAAAGAATATAAGAATAAAGAATTTTCGGTGAGAATCTCCCTTGAACTTACTGGACATATTAGTGAAATTACACCTAACTGTTTTAACAGCATCCTTGTCCTCCCTCTGCTGGATGAGGACATGTACTTCCCTCCAAGAATTATCTCTGCAATAATAACAAATACTTGCCTTTCATGGTAAGTATAACTTATGGAGGTATTAATTAACATGTTTTGCAGCACAATGGAGTGCAAATGTGGTGCACATAAATTTTTAAACAAACCGTCTTTTCAAAGGCAGCGATCAAATGCATTTTCACGTCGTTCTACTCCAAGAGTGCTACAAGAAGGATATTGCAAATAGTCGTCTCATCCGGCTGAAGTATTTAGTCTCTCTAACTGCTGTGGAAATGGTTTCCCAACAATCCTGGGCAATAACTCAACACAGCTGTTGCTTTAGTACGACTGCACTTAAAGTCTTTAGCAATATAAGAATCAGGAAACATCAACTTGAATAGTTGGGTACAATGATCTCCGAATTGAAAGGCAAGATGGTGCTCTCCAAGGAAATATGTGTAGAGTACTTCTGCACGGATTATAGACTCCTCTCTTATAGGAATAAAGTAGGACTGTAGAGGCAGTACACCCACACCATTTTTTTCTGAGTGTTTGTTTAATTTCGTTTCCAGATGTCCCTTTTCCAAGGTTGATATCACGAGAGCACTTCATACAGAAGGCAAAAGAAGATCCCTCTCTCGATGTTGTGGCCCATGGTAAAATCCATACACTATATGATAGACACCCAGTCGCTTTTTTTCTTCAGACCTGATAGATGTAGAGATTTGACAATTTGTGAAACCTCATTATCAGAGTCAGAATCCTTATCTGAAGTATCTTCTTCTGGTAAACTTGGTTCTGAAGATGCCATAGATAACACTCTCTACTCACTGTGAAAGATTCTAACTCTTGCACAAATCAGGCTTTAAATATAGCTCATGAGCATGCACATAGATCAAAGGGTTCTGGCTCTGCAGGCATATTCCAGCACAACAGTAATATTCCTGCACAGACCAAGTGACCACATGAATATTCCTGCACAACCAGGTGGCCACAAAATGACTAATACCACAGACAGTGGTTTTGAAATAGGTTGCACATGGTCTGATATGCATGAAATGTCAAACAATTTTCTAATGATGAAAAATCCAAACATTGATAAAATCCAAACAGAAAATTTAAGGGAAAAAAATCCAAACAGTTTGCAATACTATGGCAACACTGTACTACTGTGATGGTGAATGTACCTGGCTCTTATATAGTAAAGGAGGTGGAGTTGTGTTAACCACATGAATGCTGCAGTTTATCATGGCATTTAGCTATGGTGCCATCATGACCTATGAACCTGATATAGCTAATTTTCGAAAGACGGGAAAAACATTGCATATTTATATAAGTAAGGATACTGCAATTGTACATGCATACACATTTATTTTAAATATGTTTTTGGGGAGAAACCTGAGTATTACAGTCTATTCTCTAGATCTGGTTGCTTGTAGATGGTTGGTTACTTGGGGCCAGGATTGTCCATTTCTTTCTTGAATGACAGCTAGCTGTGGTAGAAAAACAATGGCAGCTCTGTATGACACATATATGCATCAACTTCCATTCAGGGACGCCCGCGTGTCACGCAGCCATTCATATATGTTCTCATGCACATTTTATAATACCTGCAGGTTCATCATGTCAAAAAGATGGCCAGTTAATTATCTGTTAAATAGTTGTCCGAAGCTATAAAATATACCGTAAAATCCGGTCAGCACCTGTTAACAAAGAGGAGTGGATTAGCACATGATCAGACCTTTACTGACTTTCTTTTCCTCAGTCATCTTGCCCCTTTAGTCCAGCATACAATATATAACAGGTCTGAGAAGAAAAAAAATTGATGGGATGGCTATAGTGCCAGCTTTGGGCCCTATCCTACAACACAAAAACACTACGATGTGAATAAGAGATACATGTGTGAACGCCTCAAGTAGAAATGGAAGCGCGGACGCAATCACCGTTTTGCGAAAAATCAATTTTAAATTGTGCACAGTATCCAAGTACTTATTATCCTTGTATATGCTCAGTATTCTCTAGTATTTTATGCAAACTCAGCATAAACCTGACGAAGGCAGTGTGCGTCTTGATCGAGCAGAGAAAGCTAGCTAGGTTAGGCTATTTAAGTGTCTTGATCGAGCAGAGAAAGCTAGCTAGGTTAGACTCTATTTAGCTAGCTGTTGTTAGCTAGATTGCTAGGTTACTACAATGCCTAAGGAGACATAAAAATCGAGAGCTGCCCGTAAGGACAGGCTAGATAACTATATGTCTGGAAGGTCAAAGGGGGCATATAGTCATAGCCCAACATTGTCTCGATCTTTTGTAGCTCATCAGCCTCAGCCAAGTTCTCCTCCAGATGAACCTTCTGCTTGTTGTAAGTGTACCCCAGTTCTATCTCGCTGGGTAGATCCTTTCAAGGGTCTTGTTCACCAGGGCTCTGTGTTACACCGTCGAAAAGCTGGGTCTCCTCCTAGCAGATCCAATGCTATACCATACAGGAATTTAAAAGCCCAGAATGAATGGCTTAACCCACTCACCGTCATAAGCGTATATATACGTCCAAACCACATGATTATCGGTGAAAAATCATTAAAAAATCAATCGTTCGGTTGTAAATTAAGATATGAATATAAAAAAATAGCTCAATTCTTGCTCTACGTACGTGCCGAATATAAGAGCCGTACGGGTTCGGTAACTAAGGTAAAGTAAAATTAAAATCGCTGACCGTTCACTTTTTGAATAAGTTGGAAATGACGGTCAGACTAACTTTAGACCCAAGTTCTTTCTAGGATTCAAGACGACGACTACGTCCTATCAGAGGACGAAATTAGCAGCGAGGAAGGTGAAGTAATCTATTCCTAACTTGGGAAGAGTAGCATTGATCCTGAAATTGTGCTATCGATGGGTGGGAGATACTTTTTGGACAATTTTCTGGCGGGAGCGGTGCCGCTCGATAGTCTGTTTGGGCGGAGGATAGTCTAGCAGTGACGAAGAAGACTATGCCAGTGAGTTTTGTTTACTTGCTAGCTAAGTAGCTAGCAAGTAAAGCATGTTCTGGATAGAATGGTTTAGCTGTTCTTTCGTGGGACAATCCATATATAAATTCATTAGGTCGAGGAGGCAATACTTTTTGTTTATGTTGACATTATTATTTTTAGGTATGGTGCAACCAAACCCTTCACTGTCACCCTTCCTCAAAGCCACTACTTGTGGAGTTCATATTCCTTCGGTTCATACTCATTCAAGGCCTGTTGGTCAGCGTAGTCGCAGAACAAGAGGCAGTAGTAGAGCTAGGAGTAGTCAACTTGGACGTCTGAGTACACGTAGTCTAGTAACTTCCAGTATTCATTTGGATACCTCAATGGCTTCTTGTACCAGTCATGTTTGATGCTACATACATTGTGTACCAAGTGTTATAAGAGTAAATGAAATGTGAAAATATATATTCCTAGATGACATTACATTGCGGTTGTGTGTGGTAGTGTGGCACAATGATGTCTTCTTGTATGTTGCTGGCCAGTATCTTATCAAGCCTCCATCACTGTCTGAGTGGCTGAAAACACCTTGATTATATACCATACTAGAGGGGGAAATGAAATAAGGCCATATACGTGTGTGCACGTACATAGATCATATTACTACAATTGTTAATTATCTGTGAAACCAGAACTCAAAACTTCTAATTAGATTCATGACATTGTGGTTTGTTTCTATGGCAACTGTAGGTTACCACAATGTTGGTCATTGTAAGGGCTTTCATGTGAACTATGGTTGCTAAGGACTTTAGTCAACCTTTGCTGAAATAGCATTGCGTATGTCTATGCAAGTCAATTTTTTGTAATTTTTCAAAATAAAGTCAACGGTGGAAGGGTTAAGAACAATATTTTTGATGCAATGGGAAATTATTTGTTTTGTTCTCGTTGTGTTTCGGTAGTGTTCTACATCTCACCTCAACGTCTTGCTCGACTTAGAAAGGTAAAAAGAGAGGAATTCCAGTCACCATTAACAGAAATGACAAAAGCTGAAGTAGAAAAGAAAAAGTTAGGTGCATATGTCGTAATGCCTGATGTGTGTGAGATAAGTTTTGGTGCTTATTGGCGATTTCTGAGCACTTCAGCTAAAGTTAATGGGAGACATGGACTTGCAGGAAAACAGTCAAATTTTGCCAAGCCTGAAGTTATGGAGGACTTCCTACAGTTCATTGATAACAATAGCCAACCAAATGGGAGGAGTGCTGACTCGCATGGTCCCACCAAGTACTTCATTTCAAAGTTCACAACTATTGAAACTCCCAAAAAGGGTGTTAGTAAATATGAAGAGCGACTTCAAAGATCAGTAGTTGGCGAGTTTTGTAGATCTCAGAGAGATGCGGATAAAGAAGGCTGCTCGAATACATCTGCTCTTAACTGGCTTCATGCCCACAGGCCGAAAGTAGCGATATCACCACATCAACAAGATTACTGTGATGTGTGTGCCAGTTTTAAAGCTAAAATCCATTCCAGTCAAACAACTATTAATAGATTACGGCAGAGTGGTTCAGCTGGCATCCAAGAACAAAAAAGTATAGAAGACAAACTAAAAGTGTTGGAAACTGAATTGCTCATCGGGCAAGGAGGAATGGAACCAAATCAGCATCCTTGCCGAGAGAACTGGCCGAAGTGAGGAAGAAAATGATAAATTGGCATAGTTGCAACGACAGTTTTCACTTGTGGTCTGTGCCGACTATCAGATGTCGAAGTTGGTACCAAATTGGGGATACTCACCTCAGCCTGGGTCAACGTACTATTTACAGAAGCTGAAGCATGATTTGTTTAGAGTAGTTAATCATTCTGATGACAGTTCTGCTGTTTATATTTCGATGAGCGCAGTGGGCCAAAGAATACGGATCATACCCTATCGTATTTGACCCATTATCTTGGTGATACAACAAAAGTGCCTTCATGGATAAGGAAGCTACACATCTACTTGGATAATGCTTGCTCTACCAACAAGAATTTCTACACTTTGGGGTGGGCCAGCGAAATGGTCCAGCAGGGGAAGTTTAATATCATCCGTGTGTCTTTTCTTATAGCAGGCCATACAAAATTTTCCCCTGACTCATTGTTCTCTAATATTGCCCAAGTATTTAGAAAAAATGATATTTTCACTACAGATGAACTGGGAATTATTGTTGAACATTTTTCTTCTGTTGTGATCGATGAAGGGGATGAAGTGTATCAATGGAGGCATTCGTTATCATCCAAGTATTCATCATTGCCAAGTATTCGTGACTTGCATGACTTTGTATTCGCTCGTAACCCAGGAAGGGATGTCAAGCTCAAAGTCCGCCCTCTTTGTTATGAAGGCCCACTCCAGGATTGTATATTTCATGATCACTGTTCTTTGGCAGAGAGTGCATTTCCTGCCTCAGATGCAACCTACAAGAAGAATGACGCGTGTTCTTTCATTTTTCTTTAAGTCAATAATTGTCCTACAATAACGAAATTTAGAGAAGTCACAGTCTATATAATAAGGATGATTAAAATAAAATATAAAATAAAATAAAAAGTTAACTAAAATTCCATTTCTACTTGAGGCGTTCACATGTAGTAGTTGTTAACCTCCAGGTTGAAGTGTATGTTTGTTTGCTATTATATGTAGAGCAACTAAAGTAAAGTAATTTACCTTGTTAGTCTATTTAAAGGTACAGGTAATATATGCAGGGTTGTTGCAACCAGCAACCTCCACTGGGCCCCAGTCGAGGATTCAAACTTCTCTGCTTTGCAACATGTGCCAAACACGATGGGACTCGAATTGTTTGAATGAGCACAGCTGTTGCACGTGCAAACCATCACGGCAGAGTTCAGTCAGTGGGTAAACGACATGAAAGAAGTTTGTTTGATTCACAACCAATTGATAAAGTACCTGGAATGACGGTGCGACTGCATCATTTCAGGACAGGGGCGACCTACTCCACAGTGTACGTCACCCAAAGCACTCGGCAACGAGAGATGCCACTCTGGATAGGCTGATGGAACAGCCATGTCGTGGGAACATCCAACCCGCGTGGAAGGTTATCGTCCAGACAGGTCCCCATTTGAAACCCAAGGTGCGCGTGCTCACAACGAGGGCCAACAATGTGAGGAATAATTTAACAAAGTGTTGACCATAGATTTTTATGTGTCTGGCTACCTGAGGATCCAAATACATTATTACAACAGAGTACCATGGAGTGACAAATTTATGACTTTTGGCAAGTATTTAATGGACAGAATAGCAAAGTCCAAAAGACTGTGATATCCCCCGTGTACGATGCCGGAAGATTCAAGTTGAAATTTTGGGCTAGATCCGGGTTCAGGTCCTCGAATGCACCGCACTTGACATTTGGATGCTCGTTTGTGAAGAACAACTGGGAGCAAGTTCGCACTGCTCCAAAGTGATTCAAGGCAAAGATACGTATATTGGCAGCTTGAAATGCTATGTATCAAAAGTTGGACGACATCGTAGAGCGCAGTGATGCTGACTTTTTCTTTGGTCCTCTCAATCAATTGAGTGCTCTGAAAATGGAGCTGTTAGACAAAAACTTGAATCACTCTTCATGGAATGTATCGTATCTGATATCACATACTGAAGGTCATTGCAGAGACAGTATATAAAAAGACATTATAGCATTCAGAGGTAGTTGCTTAGAATTGTCTAAGAATGAGCTAGATCTCTTAGTTCTTGGAAAAATTCATTCGCATTATGTTTCTCCTACTTCTGATTCAGAGTGTAGGAAAACAAGCTATTCAAGTCGTTTCTTCTTTCATAAGAAGCCTATTTGCCTTAAAGCTTTCCTATTCTTCCACTGCACTACAGGGTGAACAGCCCACAAGTTAAAACCAGAACTCATGGCAATTCTGGGAAATCATCCTACAAAGTGGCACCTTTATCAACCATCCAATATGCTTTGGCGTTCATAAAGAATATAGCATCTGTTATGGCTCTCCCATTACCTGGAAGATTACCGAACATGTCCCAAGCTACTCAGTGAAAGAAACAAAAATTAATTGCAGTGTATCACCTAGAATGCAGTTTTATTATATTTCTAATAAAAGCACACCTCGGACTGCCCATTCAATAGTGGCATTTTCTCTCTATTAGCTTTTATAATTTGATTATTTCTCTTAACATTTTGAAAGAATATGCTATAAGGTAGTTAAAAACATGATAATTGAAATTTGATCATTAATGCCTATACGGCCTTTTCTTGTGGCAGGTCACATATGTTTATACCCTTCTCAATTTTAATATACTTTCATCTGGACAGGGTCGAAGCTCTGAAAAGGTGGAGGACGAAAACTGTTCATCCTACATATAAAAACCTGATACTTATCTGTATGACTACTGAGATGATGGATTGTGCCCGTGCGATTGTATCTATCATTAAGAAATAAGGTCAGTAGTCATGTAACACATTAGATTTAACTGAGTGACCAATAATCAGCACATACTATGACTTTACTGGCAAAATAAAAAAAGAAATAAATTGAATTATTATAAGTGCTAAATATCTGATTTTCACTCGTACCTTTCAAGTGATAAACAAACAATAAAATAGTAGAAAACTGTACTTCAGGCTAGCAGAGTCAAAGCCAATAATAATTGCTCACTTATTGTATAATTATTCTTGAATCACCTCTTCTTGGGCAACTCTGATATTTCTGCAAGCTGGTCTGCTGAGGAATGCTATAAAGGCACATATGCCTAATTCTAGTCCGGTTCTGAATGGATGAAACTCTAAATTAGAATATTATTGCTCTTTTTGTAGCGACTATTATAGGTGGGACTAATAAGGATGGAACATTATTGCTCTTTTTGTGGTGGCTATGTGTAAGGCATATTTGTATATAAAAGAAGTGTGTTTTCGTCCTTTTTTGTGTGCTATATGAAGTTTGAGCATATTATGTGCTGATAGTTAAAGAATACAAAGTTGAATCGCTTCACGACTGTGAATGGAAATGTTCCTGGGTGGATGGAGTCTTTGCTGTAATATTTCTTATAAATGTAGAGCAATCTGTTTTTAATTTTCTTATCTTTTTAAGGGAGCCAATTTTTAAAAGTAAACTTGCAGCTTATTGTGTTTGCATTTGAACTGTTTCAAGAGCTCATTCCTTATAAGAAGGTATAGCTATAAATAGTATTAAGTGGAGGGTTAAGAACTAGCAAGGATTGATTTAATTACATGTAATCATCATTATCATGTGTGCTAATAGGGACTGGAAGATCCTGTGGATTTTTTACAGGAAGATTTACTCTAGAAGTTCAGTATATACATGTAACTCTAAATTATAATGTTACTGCTGTCTGTTTTGTATAGTGACTGGGTGTGATTAAGACCTATATTATGTAAATAATTTTTTAAAGAAAAGAAAGTGGAGAAGATGAAATCTGAATTTGATGTCGAAGAGCCTCAGCTACCTCGAAGGTGTAAAATTCCAAGGATATTTGAAGAAGGAACCAGTGAAGGAAGTTTTCATACAACTGAAGATTTTTATAGACAGACAAAGCTACTTTGAAGTAATAGACTTGGCTGTAGCCAGTACCAATAGTCGATTTGATCAGACAGGATTTCGTATCTACGAAGTGATGAGGGGGAGGGGAGGGGTAATGGCGGGGGCAGACGGGAAAAGAGAAGAGAGAGCAGACGCCGCAAGAGGATGGAGGCTACCAAGATCTACCCAACCGGCTACGGCCCAACTACCACCAGCGGCCAGGGAACCAGCAGCCACACAGCGACAGAAAACCAGAGCACAGCCGCCACCGAGAAACCGACCAGCAAGGGCCCAGCCGCCGCCCAACAACCGACCAGCAGCCGCCAACCTACAAGGGAACCCCAGAAGATGAGTCTCCGTCCACCAACACCCCTCCAGCAGGGGGTCGACCGCCGCCCCATAACCCCCCAATTCTCCCATTCATACTCCCACCAGAACTATACCGACTGACAACACAACCAAACCCCCTGCAACAACCCAACCCACAACACCACCCACCACCGCGGCTCAACCAACCCCTACCAAAACACAACCCACCACCAACCTGTATTCACCCGACACATCAACCATCACTACATCGCCCACCACAATACCCTACACCCCAACTACAACCCAACCCACCCACACAACACAACCATCCCCCCAGTGCAGTAATTTTAGTGCATTTTATAGAAATAGGCAAGGAATTAAAGCAATCAGTTTTTATTAACACTTCTTTGTCAATCAACAGCTTATATTATATAACACATTTTGTCTACCTTTTACTTACAGGTTTCCTGTTTGCTCAAACAGAAATAATACGACTAGGAACATTTTGGACCAATCGCTATAAAACTCGGAAATGAACCTTACACCTTTTACTGTTTGCACAAACAAAAATATCACTTGGAAATTCTAACCAATGGGAAATATAACTCAGAAGATCCTTAGGAACTGAATAAAAGCAACAGAAAAATGAACACTAGAATGAACACTGGAAAATACCTGAGATCGACAACATGGATACCATCGATATAGACACCATGAGTGCCGTGCCGAGATAGCCACCAAGAGTGCCGAGATCACCATCTTGAAAGCCGAGATCGCCACCTTGAATGCCAAAATCGAAAATATGCATATCAACAAGATTGCCACAATGAGTACGAAGATCGAGACCGTCTGTGTTCCTGACGAGGGTGCATCCACCACGGATGAAAAAACAATTGAAGAATATCCATGGCTGAATTCTAATAGTGACATTGAAAGTTACCTAAATGAATGCATGATGCAGGGGTATATGGTGGATGTGGACTTTTACGATCCGAATAATGAAAATACCATTGCATGTTAATAAGTAAATTATTATAATATATTCGAAATTATTGCAGGAATAACGTCTGCACTCGTGGACCACATTGGTGATGGCACCCATTATTCTTTGATAGGTCAAGTAGTTGGAAACAATGTTGCCAACATTCTTACACGAAATGCAACAAGTGATGATATTGGAAATAAAAAATCTGACGATTTTGCTGGATTGCTTTCGCAAGATGCCCCTCCAATACCACCCGAAGAAGGTGTACTCGAAGTTGGCGAATTGACCAAAAAAATGGACGTCGAATGGAAACCAGTGCAAGTTATAGAGCAAGAAGTGATTGTAGAAGATGTTGTAAAAGTGTTGCCATTCAAAATGCGAAAAAACGACAAAGAAGAAGAAAACGAATACGAACCTTCTCATATCGTGGACACGATCTTGGATCTAGGCATACATTCTACTGCAGCTGATCAGGCAGGAAGAGTTCCATTCACAAGAATTCTTGCAATCGAGCACGAAATAACCGATCCAGGTACAATCGAATTTGAACACAACTTAACTGCTACAGGCGATCTGATGGGATCGCATAGGTACACTTACAGGATTCCATACAAAGCTCACAATTCGGAATGGGCATTTGTACCAAAAGGAGGTATGAGCGAAAAGCACATAACATCCGAAACAATCAACTCCTTTGCCATTTGGAATCATTTTTCCACGACCATTCCAGTTACATTCACTACATATCAAGACCGCATAAGAAAAGGAATTATTCCAGACGAACAAACAGAAGAATATATTTCGACTGAATCGACAGAGACAGAGCAGCACTATCCTGGAGTTGTCGGCTACTCCAAACCGTCTGACGAATGGCTCATGGAAAGATTAGAAAATGTCGAATTTCTCATGGACAGAGCTTCGATGGAACCCGATGCTTACATCGAAGACACGGTAACCGATTTAGGAAAATTCAGCGCTGTTACAAAAATTACAGAAACGATCAATTGTTCCTTTAAAACAAATCCCTTCGAAGCCAAAAAATGCGACTGGCCCGACTGTCCATGCACCAAAGACAATTCCACATACAAAGAAGCAATGCCAGCAACAACGCTGCTAGTGCCTGCAACCAATCTTGATGTGGGAGATTCGGTTATTGACATAAACGAAGTAGAAGTAGCTAAATCAGTTTCTGCTACTGTTTATTCTTTTGGGACACAAAAACAAAATGGTAGTAACAGAGCATTTTCTGATTTTGCGAAAGAATCTTTGATTGGAAGGCTGAGTCCTCTGTCGATGCTTTACCTATCCGACAAATTCGACCTGTCTGTGCCTCTGAAAACACCAGGAATCGATGGCAAGCTACACGGACTCGAAGCTAACGTGAACGATTTTTCTTGGTGTACGGAATTATTAAATATATCAGTCCTCCAAAATACACCCTGCGTGTGAAGTTTCAAGTTGGATGGATAACGCAGGATAATTTCAGAACTCTGTTTGCATTCGACTACTACAACGACAGACCCGAAATCATACAAAAGAATTTGCTGGAAGTATCCTACGGTCTGATGCCTGCGCTTCCAGTGAACAAAGCACGGATGCTACACCCTATTCAGAAAAAATTTACAAAATATGGCCGACACTACAACCAACATGCACGTTCAGCCACTCACAAGTCCCCAGGACAGACACTGACAAGTGCACACAAAATGTATCCCAGAAGTTCGCTGTATCGAAATAAACATCTCCCTGTGAAAGGGAGCAAAGCAATAAAATACAAACTCAAAATATCCTACTCGACCAGAATGCCTCCGTTTATAGGTGGAAGTACTTCTTTTGGGCAATACTGGATAAGAAATATAGACGAAAAAATCAAGTCAGAAAGAGATGATTACATTTCTGTTTATAAGAACAGCACTACAGAAAAGAAAAAATCCAATAACGATGACGACACCGACGACGACATGCAAGAAGAACAGGAAGACTGATTTAGAATAAACTTTTATCACGTGATGATACATGTACATCCTATGTCTACTATAAAAGAGATGCATTTTCTACCTTGTCATTTTAATGTTGTAATCATGTTACAGCAACAGCAACCCAGAGTAATCTATAGGCATGATTATATCCATCCTATCTATCCAGCTGGCACAGTCAGGACTTTGCTTGGCAAACGAAAATTAGATTTGATTGATGCTGCAATTAGAGCAAAAGAAAACGGAGCTGAAATTCACATATCGGGTATACCCATCAGACCATCTGTATTGCACAAAGAATTAACCTGTACGTTGCGACATTTCATTTTCGAAGTCACAGACGAATACAAATTAAATGATGTGGACTTGATGTATTGCGAAGGCTTTTGCAACACGAGTACAAGATCTTCTCCTGGAAAAATAATAATGACAAGAAATGTTCAAGTAGATAACAATGGTTATATCCATTTAGATGGAGGGAATGCTTTTGGAAAAGTCCATAATAACAGAGGAGGGCCTAGGGTTATTCGTGCTGGGCAAACACTTCTTGCAGGTGGCATGAACACAGTGAGAAAAGGATGGACAATCTGTGTCAAAGCAAAACCTTTTTTCGTGGAAGCAACATTCGTATGCAATGACAAAGGGAGAATGCGATGCATAGAAAGAAAAATTCCCATGGTGCACATGTACATGTTGCCTGAAAGTCTAATTATTCAGTGGTACAAGGAAGCATTTCGAACCGACCCTCCTCTGGCAATGGAGCCAGGGGATATGTTGGTGTCAGCTTTTGACAAATTATGGGGCAATTTCGTCAAAAGAAATAGGAAACTTACCGTGCACAAACAGTGGGATCCTAGAAAAGTAGCTTTAGAAGAAGAAGAAATTATATTCAGGCGATCTTACAGTATGGCAAATTAAAAAATGGCAGAATTAAAAACATTGTTCGGTTCTCTGGTTCTCTGGGCCACTACACTGATGTTACACAGAAATATGCCCATGTTGATGATCCTGATGATAACTTACAACGATTTCCACTGGAAGAAGTGGACGAAGAAGAAGAAGAACCTGACAGCCAAGAAACTGTCGTATACAACAACGATTCCGAACCATCCTATCAAGATGCTCAACCTCAACACACACCTCCTCCACTAACGCTGGAACCATCAACATCTACTCAGTTGTATTCACAAACTACACCTCAACCACTACTACCATACAGGCAGATGAAGAAAAAATTCACTTTGGACAATGTGCTTGGCGACTTGCTCGCCCTTATGCTGTCAAGCAGTGAACAACAGCATCATCATTCGATAGAGAATGAATCGACTGAAATGCTAAACAGATTTGCATATTCAACCGGTACAGTTAGAGAATTTCGTAATTGGTTACAATCTGCATACAAAAAAAACAATCTCCGATTTTACAATCTCATAATGACGTGCCTATACAACTTTCAACCTTTGATAGAAGAATATCAACCGAAAACAGTGTGGGATACGTTTGTTTTACTTTACTACATTGCCAAAAAAAAAATTGTAGATAATATGTATTTTCCAGTGCCCCCCGGATGTCCTTTTAAAACAACAGAGCGACTGATGGAACAATGGATTACTCTTCGAATGCGTAATGGCGATCTGAAACAGCCTGATGTTTAACTTTAAATGTAATTAACACATATATATACACATGGCTCTAACTTTCCTATATAAAGCATGGATTTTTTGTTATCGATTAACTTTTCTGTTGTTCCTAAATAATATTGTCATGGAAAATAAATGTGTAAAAATTGAAAAAATTAAAGCCAGGATAGCTAGTCTAAAGCACACAAAGAAGAAAAAACGAAAAGGATTTTTTTGTGTCAACCACCCAGACATAGCATTGATAGCAAGCAAAATCGGAGGATCCGACACAAAAGAAGTGTATGAAAGATATTTTTTGAGCACCGATGGCAAAGGTATACTTCAACCAAGCAATTTCGGAATTGATCCGAATGCTGAAATGGACGTTGAAAAATATTCTGACGACGACATGTCCCATGTGCTTGTCTTGGGTGGAAAGCATACCCCTGCAGCCGTGGCAGCTGTTGACGTACTGAGCATTGCAAGTACTATGATGCCTCCTGACAAGAACGAGCAAACCGTCAAGCAAATTGCAACCAGTGTCTAGCGAAGACCTGACAACAAAAGGAGGTGAAATTTACAATTCTGCACTTTCAGTTCTCAGCGAAGGAAGCAAAAATAATAAAGATCAAATGAAGATGCAACCATTGCATTTTCAGGAAAGTGGCAACGACATAAAAGAAACTGGGGCAAAGATAGCATCCATTTTTGCAGACTATAGATGCAGACGAAGCCGAACTGGCAGCAGCAGGATTCAGAAATCTGCATGAAGATAGTACTTAGTGGAATGCAAACCAATGAAAATCCCTACGACGTGGATGACATTATGTCTGATATTTACATGGGACCAAGGGAACAGTTGTTGCGAGCGGGTGGCATGATTTCAAAACCACCTCTATTTGTGGAACTCAAACAAAATACCAAACCAGCAATCGTTGGTAATTTTGGGGCACACAGAGAAATCAAGAAACAGTCGGGAATCACGGGTGTGTATGCAGGTTATTTGGCCTCATTGTCCTTCGCATCCACCACAACATCAATCATCGGCCAGGACTCGCCCCTCATCTCCACCTATGACGGCCGTTCTGTCCACCACAGATCGTCAGATCCCGGCATCACCATCATCCCCACCTCGTTCTCGACGTGGAACGCGGCGAGCAGACCGCGAGCAGACCGCCCTCGCTCGCGCCCGTCCACGTCTGCCACCATCTCGCGCAGATTGCGACCGTGAACATCATCATCCAGAGGAACTCATCAATGACTATTCCCATAAGACTATCGAGCGCATTCAATCGTGCTGTGCCGCTGCTAATTACCGGCGACGTTGTTGAGTATTCTGCTATGACACGCCCGCACACTCTTGTGGCTCGAATGGATACTGACGAGCGAGAGAGCAAACGAAAGAAGAAGAAGGGGGAAGACGAGCCAGTCGCAGTGTCCCCTTCGACAGAATTTCTCGAGGACGAAAAAATAGTAAAAAAAAATATATGAAACAATTGTGGTCCAGGGCGGATTCAATGCAGATTTTCCAAATTGTGAATCAGTTTGTCAATGCTAATTTGAATTTATCACCGGAGGACGATCCAGCGATGTTGCTATCGGCACCAAAAATGATGAGTGCTCCAAGTCCTATCATGCCAGAGCAGTTATTCTGCAGTCTGTTCAAGTGGCCTGTGAGATACACTGGACAGACTGTTATACAAATACCGCAGATTTATAATAGTTTTTCACAACCTCCACTGGGTCACGGTGTTGACAGTGATGAAGACCATCTTAGGGCTTATGTTGGACAACTGTCGACAATGCCCATAGTGTTCTGGCGCTAGGACCCGGAACTATATTAGAATTACGTATCCAAGCATATCAGAACTTAACAAACAATCCTCAGTTCCTGCAACAGGATACCTACCGCCACTCCATCAACCCCCAAACTAATCACCCCATCATATACCCCCAACCAATACCCAATCAGCCCACACTACATCACCCACCCCAACAATGTAATCATCCCACACACCCCACCCCAATTTTCCATCCACCACAATACCCTATACCCCAAACAATATCCCCAGTCTTTTGCTAGTGCCATCAACGACCAGATCAGGGATGAAATCTCCCTCTATACCAACTCGGCAACCATCGATCAGGCACAAGAAGCGAGATTGCTGTCGTCGAAATCCACTGAACTCTTTAGCCATAAACACCACATCTACTAAGTGCCTGACAATCCACCCGACTACCATTCGATGGTTAGAAAATACATGTGTTTGAACATCTTTGGGTCCATTTGCGGCTACCATATCTT
Source organism: Cladorhizidae sp. MBARI D1340-BT2 (assembly GCA_028752905.1). NCBI lineage: Eukaryota > Metazoa > Porifera > Demospongiae > Poecilosclerida > Cladorhizidae > Cladorhizidae sp. MBARI D1340-BT2. The sequence continues at coordinate 164,318 of JAQNBH010000095.1, forward strand.
CCCACTGCCCCACTAGCCTGCTATGTACAAATCAATTAGTTTGTTCTCCTGGTACAGAGCTGCCATTATTTTGGTCTTTCTGTGATGTCCAGGTCCTTTGCACAATGGTCAATGCTGGTAATCACACACGTTTTGTCCTGTCACGCCCTTAGAAACCCTTGCAGCAAAGGACACGATATGTACTCCGATGCTACGCTAACCATAAAGCACAGTTTGGCAGAAAACTTAACGAGTTTGTTGTGTGGCCCATGTGTGTTTTCGCAGTCACCAACGACATGTCTTTCGCGATGGAGATCGTTGTAATTGAACAGAGTGCCTCTGCATATTCGGGCAGCAAACTGGCTGTCAGTTGTGCACATAACTTGCGTCAACGTTCGTTTGCAGACCGTAATATATACACCTCCATGGGTTTTACGGCTGGCATCTCCAAAATGTGTCCGGGTTTCTTGCATCCGATGCACCAGTGCTTCTTGCACAAATAGCAGCAATCATGGAGCAGAGTAGAACCCGACATGCCAATAATTCCACGTATAAGAGTAATACGACATCTCAGAACGAACCACTCTCAAGATGCTTGTATGCAAATTGAAGTCCTAACACCATTCTCTTTCACATTGCCGTTTAGTAAAACAGAGAAGGTTGAAGAACACAATAAAGTTATCTAACTGGTCAAGGTAATTATGAAAATTACTAGTAGCTACAGAGAAACTATTTCCAATACAATGAGTAATGAAGACTCAGAGTGATATAGAGGATGAATCAATAATAAATTACAAAAACGATTATTAAGGGGGAAAAACTGCTGTTTAAAAAAATGCCCACTTTGTCGAGTAATACCCATATTTTATTCAGTGTTTATTGGGAGAACTCCTTTACTGTTAAGGTTTGACTTGATCCATGTCTGGTGGAGTGTTCGATTGGAAAGTGGATTAGTTTGTCCAAACATAATTTACTTCTTCAGCTTATGATCACTGAAAAAACTGCATTGGCTCAAATTAAAGCCATGTGGCGAAACAAGCAAACAGAGGCTGGTCTTCATCTTCAGCAGTTCCTGCTAAAGTCAAACATCAGAAAATATATTTCTTCCATGAAATGTGTCCAAAGTTATGTTCATTTCTTCAGCAAGGAACACAATATGCAGTAAATTAAAAAATTAAAAAATTTGATCGTCTGTACAACAATAACATCAATAAGAAGTATTAAAATTATCAAGTGCAGGATACATATGAAACTGACAATTCCATGTAATGACAGGGAGACTGCTATGTACAAAAATTAAAATAAAAAAGCTAACCACAAATTCTAAAAACTCACAATTCCAAGTAATGACAGGGTGACCGCTACGTACAAAAATAACAACAAAAACACAATTAAAATTCTAAAGTGCAAGGTACATATGAATCCGACAACTCCAAGTAATAATTTCGCGACTGCTATGCACAAAAAAGAGAAACAAACAAAAAGCAACATCACGTGAAGGATTAAGCAACAAGTTAACTGAAAGTTAAGTGTATCATGTTAACATGATGAGTTAGTATTTATTATTATCTTTAAAACCAACTTCATTTTGAGTGAAATTTATTGAAATGAGAAAAAGGACAAACGAAACCTAGGGAAAATATATCCAGCACTGCTTCAGTTTGGACAGGTAGAAATAAATGAGGACATTAATGTAGACTCAATGGTTGGAGCTGTCAAAAGACATGTCCTCCTGCATCTTCAACATGATGGATAGTGGTAGAGGTACAAAGTATAAACTACTTTCACTGGATAGCAGATGGAAGATATATTATCAGTACTTTTCATCCTTCATAGTTCAAGTTGCTTCACTGGCCGGTTATCAGTATCTTCAAGGCATTGTTTACCATCAGGTATAGCTTCAGAGAGAAGGCTATTATACATCCATTTAATGTCATTGGATGCCTGATCTCAATACAAGCTGATGAATTGCTTAAAGAACACTGTCTCATCTTGATGTGCATCATTCCAGTGATTTTCAACTTTCCTTAATTTTTCTAATACCAACCTTCCATAGTTCCTGGGTAAATAGGTCTTCTTTTCTTTTTTTCTTGACGGAACGCAACAATGACATTGTGAGAGGTGAAAATGATGTAGAAATCTTACAACCCAAAAATGTGTAATAATACTTGCTACGCATAAAAACGCACAACAAAAAATAAAATACAATAACAGTGTTCACATACATCATAACAAATATACTGGAAAATATATATATACACAAGAAAAGACAAGCCAAAATGAAAATAGACAGATTTTTTTAATTTTATCTCTTTTCCCCCCCGACACGGGAGAAAGGAGAAAGAGAGAGAACAGCAATAAAAAGAGAAGACTGCTGCAGCAGCAAGCTTATGTTGTTAGACATTCTTTCTTTGCATATGTATATATTTTTATTATGTTTTTTTAATCACTCCAATGTTATATTCAGTTGGCATTTTCATAACTCCTTATCCCCGACTTCCAGAGATTTGAGAAACACGGCTACAGTTACAAGTAATACTCCTTGATAAAAGCCAGGCACAATTGTTCTATCTTGACATTAGATAGCTTGAGGAAAGATTGTAGCAGTGTAGAATAACTTTGGGCAAGATGTAGCAGTGTACAATAATAACAAACAAAAAATAAATTTCAGGAGGGGCAGGGAGGGTGGGTATGAATGAATAATGAATTGATGGAATGATTTGTTCGGTCTCATTGTATCTTCTATAGCACTCCATAGACTAACTATTACATTCACACAATCACCATTGCACAGCTCAATACTGTTCATGCAATTATGTCATACAACACACACAAACATCTGGATGCTGTGCACACAACATATGGGGGAGAATTCAGGATGCTGGTCAAGCCAATTCCCAGAAGCCTTACAATTACATAGCATTAGATGCAAAGCACATCCTTTGAGATGCCCACTAAGCGTAGGATAGTCCTTTGAGAGACCATTAACTAAAGCCAAAAAGGCATAAAAATCTTGAAAAATACATCTTCTTACGACCTTGAATTCAATGAGGCCACAACTAATATCAGCACCTAGCAATGAGTGGCAATGATGCCTGTAGCACTGCTGACATTGCACTGCTATCGATGATTAAATGCTCTAAAAGAAGGGTTGCGTTCAGTTATGATCGCATGGACTAGTCCTTGCACTAAGAACACTAGCATCCATTCCTTGCATCTACGTAGTGGATATATGGTTGGAATAAGTGGTAGAATGTGGGTTACAGATAGCACACAAGCACATCTCAAAGGTACCAGAGGACCATATGTGAACCTCGTCCAGTTACAGAAAAAACATTTACAGAGCTTTATCTTCAGAAATTGCGAGATTGGAAACGTCGACCATGCAGGTAAGCATTTTATACAATTACACTTTTCTTCATCACGTTCAATGGAACTACAAACACCAACAATCATCGTGGAAATTGCTAACATACTCACTTAATGTGCTACAGGTGAGCAAACCAAACTCTCTGCAGTTTAATCTACAATGGAAAAGAAAGGAACATTGGGCCATCGCATCCCATTATGCCTTTAGTGTTGAGGTTACAACCAATGCATGTCTTGCCTTTGGTTGTTGAGTTTATTCAATATATTGCCAATGAATGTCTTGACATCAATTGCACAGCGGATTGTGTAGAAGCCTCCATACGACAACAACCAAGCCTACAGAGTGGACGGGCCTCAATTGCATGCATAGCCACGGAGTTTCCAGGCGACAATAGATGCTGGAACTTGTTCAACGATTTTCAGCCGACATCAAAAAAAAAGTTTCCGAAGAAAAAACAACACTAGTCAGAGCCAGTCATTCTCCCTGTTCAGTTCCCTGGCATGGTGGCCATTCTTCTGGCTGTGTCATAGAGGCTCTTGACAAACCCTCTTCTTATGTGATGTGGTTGGTGTGAACCATTGTGAAAGTATCTATCACAATGCCTATCACAATGCCTGCCTGCCTTGCCTGACTGGCACGACACCACTTGGCATGGGTGGAACCGACCCGCCTTTTGGAGTGGGGGGGTTGGTAAAATGCAGCTGCTGCACTTCCACGTGTTTTTTTCCAAGGGACTGAGAGAATAACAGCTGTCTGTGTACTACTGGAGGACTACAATTGAGGATGGGCCGGATCTATTCTAATCGCCTCAATCTCTCTGGGCCTGGCTGGTCTCCTGATGTGATCTGGTAGTGGATGTGGTGGCGTTTACTACTGCTTCTTGTAACTTGGCTGGATGATTGAGGAGGAGGAAGGAGGGAACAACAAGCCATCATGAATGAGGGAGGAGCTCTCGGTTTTTTTGGTGTTTTTTCGGCTCCCTCCTGTCTCTGTCCGGGCAGCTGCTAAGACAAACAATCTATAAATATTCGGTCACAAGCATCATTTTCAGCCAGCCAGCCAACACGAGCAGTTATCTCTCTTGCTCGACAAGCCTCCACAAAGCTCCTAGCCCGACAAGCCCTCGCTCACTCAACAAACAACAGCTGTGCTCCTACCCCGACAAGCCCAATCATCAACGCTTCTCTCTCTTCCAGCATTGTCGTTAATAATAATCTCAATAAGAAATCTTCCCAAGTGTTTTTTGATGTTCCTTGCTTGACAGAAGTAGCATTCCTGTTGGCTGTTTTTGCATCGACCTTTTGGGTTTTCTGCTAGAATATTTGTTGGAATTTGTTCATGTGGTCTGTTCTTTTTGATTTCTTCCTCTGTCATATTTCTTCTTGATGGAAATCTTTTCAATAAATAGCTAATAATAAATCAGTGACTGTTGAACTAAATTTTATTTTATAATTTAAAATTTTATTACCTAGTCAGACACGTGGTGCAAAATTGAGGGCGTTGATTTTTCAATTTTGCACCCACGTGTCTGACCAGTAATAAATTTTTAACGCCTATTCAAAGGAGTTATTACGTGCTCTAGAGCTTCCTCTAGCCACTCGTACCATTTTCAATTTTTTTGCACTTTGCAACTCAGAGTGGTTTCTGTGGAGGTTGCGGCGATTCAGATTTTTGAGGTCCCTCCGCTTTAGGGTCTAGTAACTTGTCTATAGTTATACCTAATGAAGCATTTTTAGTATCAAGAGAGCACACAGAGATACCTATCTTTTGAGCTATATATCAAGTCCATACCATGAAGTTTGCAGAATCTATGGAGCTCTAAAGTTGTAACCACGGGGGGGGGGGAAATTAAATTTAGCATCGTCCCCCCCTTAAGGGGAGACGAGAGCATTACTTATCCCCTCTGAGAGTCTAGCAAGATCTCTGAGCCACTCAGGACCAAGGGAGAATCCTTCAGCCCTCGAAAATCCCAAGGTGTTGCCAACAGAAGACTCTGTGGACGATGCCAAAGCTGATAAGAGTCTGATCCCAGATAAAACCCGTCTATTTCTGGATAGTTGTACCACAGACGATGCCGAATCTGACAAGGATGCTGTACCTTTTACACACCAATTCAAAGTCCTATCAGATCAGGTCCAACAGTTTGGCCCCAATGTCAGGTGTGACAGAAGGGAAACTGTCGATGTGACCGGTTATGACAAAAAATTGTTCAGCGACCCTCTTCAGATCCGGTCTCACCAACAGATAGACGCGAGTCTGTCAATGTGCCGCTCGATGTTGTCAGGTAATAAAACACCTGAGTCCGAGATGGACGAGGAGGTTGAGAGTGCCATGGAGGCCTTTTGTAATTCCCACCCAGACGAGACAGTAGAATCCGAGGGCTTTGCGACTCTTATGTGTGACTGGGAGACGTATTCGAAAGAAGTGAATGCAATGATGAGTATCTACGAAGCAATGCCCCCCGTATCTAAAGGTGTCCGCGACAGAGATGTTATACAGGGCAGACATGTGGTTTTTTAATGTTTTTCCAGAACTGAAGAGAGCTATAAAGGAGTGTTTACAACGAAGAAGGAGACTCGTTCTCCCTCGATGTCAAGGCCGAGGTGGAGAGGATGTATATTGCTTTTTCATTCTCACTCCCAGAAGAATTCAACTCGTTTTTGATGTCAACAGAATTCGACATTGACAAGTACGAGCTTCACAAATTCTGCAGTCTATCAGAGACTTGCCTGTTGTACCATGTGGGTTCACGGTTGCTATCTCTAATTGACACAGTGTGTAATAATCCTCATCTGGTAGATGATTTGTCTCCAGATTTCGTAAAAACAGAGGATAACCGGTATTTTGCGTCCATGAAGGATGCGACATCTCAGGAAGCTCGGGCCGAGAAGGAAAGTAAAGGTCAAGTGGGACTCGATGAGATTCGTATCAAGAAGGACAACTGTGGCAAGCGGAGCAACAAAAAGGAGCACTCTGACAAGCGGAACAACAAGAAGGAGAACTGTGGCAAGCAGAGCAACAAAAAGGAGCACTCTGACAAGCGGAACAACAAGAAGGAGAACTGTGGCAAGCGGTGCAACAAGAAGGAGTACTCTGATAAGCAATCAGAGAGTGGGGGGTACTGTGACAGACGGCAGGGCAGTTGGACTTCCCCCCAAAAGAATCGACACAAAGTCACCCGAACCAGAAACAATTATCACACCGAGAGGAAAAAATGTCTCAGCTGTTAACGAGCAAGTATGAAGAATTCGAACTGTCTCAACTTGGAAAGGAGACCCTACAGTTTCGCAAGAAACTACGACAGATCGGAAGAGGGCGGTCCATCGTTTGTGGTTGGTGTTGTGGATGTACGCAGGCGATCAAACCTCTCAGAAGTTCGATGTCACATCCAGGAAAATGATTTAGAGAGAAATAGACACGAGACTGGGTTAAAACAAAAAGAGTATTTCGCGGATCAACGTGTGGGCGTATTCAAAGCCATCGCGTGATTAAAAAAAATTACAACTGTTCAAAACAGTACTTTGATTTCGTCACGAGCACAACCGATTCTGTTTAGTTGTCCTAAAAGTAGTGACGACACGAAATCATCGACAGACCCTTCGGTTCTGTGTTCTGTTAACTTTAGAGCTCCGTAGATTCTGCAAACTTCATGGTATGGACTTGATATATAGCTCAAAAGATAGGTCTCTCTGTGTGCTCTCTTTTGATACTAAAAATGCTTCATAGATATACTATAGGCAAGTTACTAGACCCTAAAAAAATAAACCAACACCACCACTATCAACACCACCATCCACAGCACCAATAGCATCATCATCACTACCACTATAACCTTCTTCAACATATCCATAAAAATCTTCATCACTGTCTTCAGCATATAACATCATCTGTGTTATATCTCTCCATCATTTGTAACTCACTTCAGTGTACTTGCCTACTTAAAAGAATATCTAAAAACAAAACACACTGGCCAGCTAGCTGTCTGTATCCTATGTGAAAAGAAGAATAACAGATCTCTCACGAAGTGCAGCTGTAAGAATAAGCAGCTGCGCAATAAACCTAATGTAAATCAATTATAACACACTTCAATGTACTTGCCTACTTAAAAAAATATCTTTAAAAAACACACAACAGCCAGCTAGCTTTCTCAAAAGAACAAGAACAGATCTCTCAGATAAAATACAAAGTGCAGCTGTAAGAATAAGCAGCTACGCAATTGGACCTGAATAAATGGGAATTATTTAATTCTAATTCAGCATAGACGGGACTAATTTGCATTGGTTTGTGCAGTGTTAGAGCACGAGGACATAAAGCTTTAACGGACAACCAGTTCTAGAACAACATGGAAGTATCGCTGAGTCAGCAAAGCTAACGTGCAGACAGAATATACCAAAATGCAAGTATTTCCCACTCCCGCTAACCGTACGAAGATTGTAAGACTCAACTCCTGTGCTTGTGCCAAGAAATATTGCCTTCAAGCCCAACCATTTTTCACATGCTTGTAACAATGCTCAACCAAGCTCACCTACTATTGATCCAGTGAGAGAGCACATAAGACATTTGGAACTTACAGTACCTTGAACACTTCTGAGTCCAGAGGAGAATATCATCTTTTATCCTTAGCAGTGGAATGGCTACAAAAGTATAAATGCTCAATTATAAATGGTCATTGCAAAGGATTGTGTATGCCTTCAAATGTTGAGGCAGCCTACAAAGTGTAAATTCCTCATCTAGTAGCAACAACTAGGGTGGAAGGGGGATGGGAGAGTCTTTTTGATTTACTTGCAACAAATTTATTGAAGCACGGATTCATATAGAAACCTTGCCATGGGAGGGGGGTGCGATGAAAAAACAGGTGTAGGGCTTGACCCAGTATCAAAATTTGAAAGGGGGGAGGGGTGACTAATGCCACCTTCCCCGCCCCAAATACACCCATGTAGTTGAATAAAACATATCATAGCAGACCATGCTATATATACTTGTCTAGTGTTAAGGAGGTGCTATGGGTACTATTTGGGGGGGGGGGGGGGGGGGGCACAGGCAAGATGAATCCCAAGTTACAGAAGATTTGGATGCTCCATTCAAGACTTATGTTTTTTTGCACGCACACTTTCATTGTATCATGTCAAAGATTGAATTATTTTTACCCGAAGTTAGGCGATCATGAAGCTTCTTCAAGAGGTCTACTTTGATGCGCACGCTTGCCATGAACCGGCCAAGCACTAAGCCTTATTCATATATACCATTTAGATGAACTTGCTGTACTGAAGGCAGCCAAAGCAACCACGCAGCGCCCTCGTGAACGTGCTAAGCACGCGCAGGCATAAAAGTCGGGGCTCGGTCCAAAAAATTTCTCTAGCGCCATTTTTTCCCTTCTTGGTTGTCAGTTATCTCCTCTAACTCCACTGTTTCGCCTTCGGCTTTTCGTTCTACCTCGACTAGTCTAACAAAAGTTAGGCCATCTAGGCCAAGAAAGCAGAAGGGTTTTCAGGGTGTTGTATACGTCAGTATACCAGCTAGCGAAGTAGTTGCCTTGGAGACAGCTAGCGGCAAGAAGCTAGCGTCCCCCTTGCCATCGTCCGATGGAGCCTCAGGGAGTGCCAAGCTTGACGAGCTGTCTGTTTCCCTGAATGATGCCTCTTGTTCCGACTCCAAAACGATGAAGGGCAACCGGCTGATTTCTTGTGAATCGTTGTTGAAGGCAGTGATGGAGAAAGCTAAGTGCAATTCCTGTGGTTCCCTCCAACTTTGTGGAAGATCTTGCCTTCAAAAAAGGGCTGTGCACGAAGTGGCTGTGCACTGTACCAACGTGAGTTGTGATGGTGTAGATGCTGTCTTTTCAGACCCACAATCCCAGTCAAGGGAATTGAACCGCAGGTCTGTCCTGGCAGTGAGGTCTGTTGGACAAGGGTGTGTAGCACTTCAAAAAATTGCTTCGCTGATGGGTTTGCCGCCATCAGTGTCTCCAAGTTCCTACTCTGATAGCCTTCATGATGATGCTGAGATTTTGAAGACCAGTTCTTTTAGTAGTGCTTCTGCTCACCTTCACAGCATCCAGGGAGTGGGTCCAGATGTTGTCATAGACGTGGCAGTAACCTGCGACGGGACCTGGTCTCGGCGTGGGTTTGTAAGCATCTACGGGTTGTGGTGGTGATTTCTTGGGAGACTGGGCAGGTGCTCGACACTGAGGTCCTGTGCAAGAGTTGCGGACAGTGTAACAAACATAAATCTGATGACAAAACCACTCCTGAGTACAAGCAATGGTTGGAGGAGCACAAGCCTGCTTGTGACAAAACCACTCCTGAGTACAAGCAATGGTTGGAGGAGCACAAGCCTGCTTGTAATACTAATTTTGACGGCTCCTCACCAGCTTTGGAGGCAGAAGGTACGCTGAGGATCTTCAGGCGTTCAGTGACCAAGAACAACCTTCGTTATACGAAGGTAAGTTTTTTAATTTTTTGCTGTGTATGATGGTATACTTGTAATTTGTCAGACACATACTCCCTCATCCTACACACACTGCCACACTCAAATTGACTCGGGTGATAGGCGATGGTGACGTTAAATCGTTGAAGGCCCTGAACCAACACCGTCCTTATGGGCAAGACGTCACCATTGTGAAGCATGAGTGTGTAGGACATGTCCAGAAACGATTGGGAAAGCGGCTCCGTGATCTAAAGCGAAAGACATTTCTTGATTCGGACGGGAAAAAGATCATTTGGAGTCGCCGACTAACCGAGACAACATGCCAGGCTCTACAAGTCTATTATGGTCGAGCTATTAGGAATCATCCTGGAGACGTCGACGGGATGATAAATGATATCTGGGCATCGTTCTACCACTCCTCCTCCACCGACAGCAATCAGGACCACCAGCGCTAGCGCTGTCCAGCTGGTTTGGAGTCCTGGTGCAAGTACAATCGTGCTATTGCTGAAGGCAAGGAACCACCACCGCACCCAACAATCCCGAAGATTCCCTCCGATTTGGCAGTTCACGTAAAGCATGTGTACGAAAGTTTATGTGACCGTGATATGCTGGATCGTTGTGCTCTTGGCGCCACGCAGAATCAGAACGAAAGTTTGAATTCCATCATCTGGACCCGCTGCCCTAAGACTAGTTTCTGCTCTCGGGTCACAGTTGAGATCGCTGTCTCTATGGCCACTATCACCATCAATCACGGGCAGAAGGGTCTCTCTGGCCTGTTCGAAACCTTTGTTGGTTCTCCACCAACTGGTTTCATTGTCGAGTCCTTCAAGCAATTGGATGCTCGAAGGGTAATGAAGGCACAAAGGTTTCGAGAGGATTGGCGGAGGAAGAAACTTCATTCTGCAACGTTGTCGGCTGAGTCGGCTGCAGTTGAAGAGGAGGGCATAAGTTATGCACCTGGTGCTTTTTAATTTCTTTTACCACATTTTCTTTTACCGGTCCTTTTCAGGACCACATTTTTGGTTGGTTCTTCGGGACTTCACAATTTCAAAACACATAATAACTTACTGTTTTTTTCCTTTCTCTTTGCACACACAAACAGGAATTGTGCCTGCAGAAAGCGATCACCTGCACATCCATACTACAAATATATAGACTTGTTTTCTCTCACACACACAGGAATGGTGCCTGCAGTAAGTTACTGGGCAAGAATCGAGGAAAGACAGTGAAAGAGGAGCTCTCGTAACGAAAAATCCAAACTTCTATGTTTACATGGCTATAACTTTTTTGGGTCAAAAACGTTGATTCATTGCCTCCCGCCCACAATAACTCACACCTATTATTTTTTTATATCTAATATTTTATACCATTTTGTAGCTCTGGCTTTACTTTACAAATTGAATGGTTAAAAAAAAATGCATTGCCTCTTTTCTGAAGTTATTGATGATCTAAGGTAAAATTTTACATTTGTACTCGCCATTACTAGTGGAATTAAAAAAAAAAAGATTCTAAACCATTCAATTTGTAGCACTATGCATGCTCTAGCCACTGAAGCAATTACAAGCCAATACAAACTACTAGTAAGGGTGGGGAGTGGGCGGCATCTTCTTCAATGGTGCTTGCTTCTTTGAGTCACCTTGAAGGAGGACAAAAAGAAAGTGCATATCATTTGAAAGCATGACTAGTGGGCTATCTTTTGATAACAAAATTATGTTCATTAGAAACCAAAAAGTTGTGATCAGTTGTATTCGAGGTTAACTTCTTTTTTTAAAGTACCCCTAGCACCCCCTTAAGGGGGGACTATGCGTCAAAACCACATAATAGTTGTACCTATTTCTAATTGTCATAACTTTTTTCCTCTTTCGTCTACACAAGTATTTATCATACCAAAGTCTTTATTATTCTGTGTTTGTTTTTATGAAGTGTTAATACCTCTATATACATAATTTTCTCAGAAGATACATGCAGAAACATCGAGGTGACTCCAAGATATTTGTGGCAGACCTAGCTGCCTAACGATTTGAAGTGATTTACTCATAATTGGTGTGTGGCTTGCTAAGGAGTGTCTCAGTGATATCCATGGAGCAAAGTTACCATGTGTTGTCATGTTGATTAGTTACACACTTACAGTCTGAAAAACAGATAAAAACTAGAGGGCACCTCTTCTAACCACCATCTCTGGGCAATCCTTGCAGTAAACAAAAATCTGATTCATGGTTATCACAGCGTACTAAAAGAGCTCTAAAATGACATACATAGCCAAAAAAATGAGCAAACGGTTTTAAAGTTATTCTCGCAACAAGAAATATTTCCATTAATTGTGGGAATAAGCATTCCAAGTTTGGAAAACGAAATGTTTGAGTTAGCACTGAAATTACTTGACAAAATATGTTCTTTTACAAGTTTTAGCAATTCCTTGATCTGTTTTTTATTACTTCCGTGACTCTTGGGTTTTTCTGTGCCTATATCTACATGTAAGAAAGAAAAATATGATGAAAATTGTTAAGGAATTTTCATTTACAGCTGAATGTTTGTGCATGTCAAAGAAATGTATGATGAAGTAGATCCACCATAACTTTGAAAGAAGCATCCTATGTCTCTAAAACTTTGGAAATAGCAAGTAGATAGATGCAACAACAGTTTGAACTGATTTCATGTGTAGTCGCCAGGGGTGTGTGTGGGGGGAGGGGGGGGAACGTACGTCAGCACCACCAAAGTATTATAAATCGCCATAACTTTTGTTGTATATGCAGGTCATTTTATTCCCTATTTCCTTATGCTTTGTTCCTAATGATATGTTGAATGTCTCTGCAGACATATTTTCTCGGAAGATACATCAAGATCCCTAAATAAGTTGATCTATCTTGCAGTACATTTCATAACTGTACTAATTAACAAGACCAAAGTCCCAGATTTTGTCACCTGATAGAGAAGGCCCGTATCTGCAACATGTGAACCGATTATCAATAAATGTAGTGGTTTTTCACTGGCAGGCCACCGCTTTGGCAACTGGAAAACACCAGAAATGATCCCAAACCTCACCACTTCATATCACCATAACTTGCTAATACTTAAGAGTACTCAAAATTTTGGCACGTACAAAAGACAGATAATTACAAGGGCTATCCGGTGATATAAAAATTATCTATTTTGGGTGAAGTGTAGAAAGGTTATGAGCTTTACGGCAAAAAAACAAGATTTTTGGGGGGAAATGAGAAACATATAGACCAAATTAGGGCAAATATCATGCAAGATGTGTCCTCTTTGTAGTTTCTTGATCTGTTACATGGGGGAAAAAATTGTTAAGGGGGAAAAAAAGGGAAAAAATAAATAAATCTCGAATTTTGGAGGCATAGCCCCCCCTTAACGGGGGACTACACCTGAAAAACTTTGGATTTTTTTTGGCTTTTTTTAATTTATCAGTTCAATTTTTTTTATCAGTTCAAACTGTTGCTGTACATATCTACTAGCCAATTCTAAAGTTTTAGAGCTATTGTTTTAGAGCTATTGGATGCTCCATTTCAAAGTTATGATGGTTTTGTCCATGCAGAAACCAACAAGGAACACTAAAGGGGGGGACAGCAGCATTTTTTAAATTAAAACAAATAAACGTGTGGTTACCACTTTATAGCTCTGTAGATTCTGTAAACTTCATGGTATGGACTTGATAGCTCAAAAGATAGGTCTCTCTTTGTGCTCTCTGTTGATACTAAAATATTTTTCATAGGTATAACTATAGCCTAGTTACTGGACCTAAAGTGGAGGGAACCTCAAAAACCTGAATGCCTGAACTGGCAGTATAAATATCTCCTGATTGCTAAGTGCTAGAGAGTTGAAATTAGCACCAGTGGCTAGAGGAAGCCCTACTCTATTCAATGAGTGTTTTCATAAGGCTCTAAAATGTAAGTAGGTGGTCAAGCGCAGGGTGGAAAATGAGTTTTATGGATTATTAACGAAATTCATTTTCCACCCCCGTGCTTGACCATGTGCTTAGATTTTAACGCCTAATAAAAACACTCATTGAATAGAGTAGGGCCTCCTCTAGCCATTGGTGCTAATTTCAACTCTCTAGCACTTGGCAATCAGGAGATATTTATACTGCCAGTTCAGGCATTCAGGTTTTTGAGGTTCCCTCCACTTGTAGCTCCTGTAACTTGGCTATAGTTAAATCTATGAAAAATATTTTAGTATCAACAGAGAGCACAAAGAGAGACCTATCTTTTGAGCTATATATCAAGTCCATACCATGAAGTTTACGGAATCTATGGAGTTATAAAGTGGTAACCACAAGAAGAAAAAGGGCGGAAAATACATGTGGGTAACTCTCCCCCAAAAATGCAACTGTCCCTCCTTCAACACATTATTGCCAGGAATTTTGAAAATCTATTTTGTTCTGATTTTGCGGCGAACATAACTTTGCCACACTTGACTCAATTTCAATATTTGACGATTCATTTGAGAGCTCTTTTAGTGATCTGTGATATAACGGTTTGATATTTTTTTATTACTTGAAGCATTGCCGAGTTATGGTGATTAGAAGAGGTGACTGTCACCGATTTTGCGTTTATTTTGTGTGGTTGGAAATGAAATGCCTTAGAACTAATGAACAAGAGATGTGTTGAAAAATATGCCTCCGTTATATCACAGCTAAATGTCTTGGTAAGCTACAAACCAAATTTGGGCATCTGTAGACCAGACACTTGGGAAATATCCTCGCCGCAGTTTGGGGGGTGCAATTTTTGGAGTGACCCTTGCCTTTTTGGATGTATCTTCTAAGAAAATGTGCCTATAGAGACATTTCACATATCTTAAAGCACACAGAATGAGCAACAAGTTGGTATCAAAAGTATCTTCACAGAAGAAAGGGAGGGAAAGTTATGATGGCTACAAAAATGCGTTCAAATTTTGGTGGTTTCAGGTGTAGTCCCCCCTTAAGGGGGGTACTTTAGGTCAGATTTAAATTTTGCATTTACATTTTTTAATTTTTTTAAATCTCACCCATCTATGCTTCAACATACTGGAAAGGTGGATTCCAAGTTACAGAAGATTTGGATGCTCTATTCTGGACTTACACTGGCTTTTGCATACACCATACACCTGGGAAGGCGATCAAGAGCCTTACCTGAAGGGGGGACAATGGCATTTTTTAAATTATACTTGTGGTTACAACTTTAGAGCTCCGTAGATTCTGCAAACTTCCTGGTATAGACTTGATATATAGCTCAAAAGATAAGTCTCACTGCGTGCTCTCTTTTGATACTAAAATATGTTTCATAAGTATAACTATAGGCAAGTTACTAGACCCTAAAGTGGAGGGATCTCAAAAACCTGCATCCCAAAGTCCCCATCCAGAATAACTCCAGATTGCTAAGTGCAAAAAAATTGAAATTGGTACAAGTGGCTAGAGGAAGCTCTAGCACATGCAATGACCTTTTCAATAAGCGTTAAAAATGTATGTCGTGGTCAAGCGCGCGGGTAGAAAATTGAGGGCAGCTTCTCTAGCACTAGTTTGAAAAGGCTGTTGTTGTTACTGTGGTAACGTGTTATAAAGGCGCGCGTGTAACTCCCATACTTCAGCTCTACTTTCTAACAGCTACTGAATATCTATATAGAGGAAAGCATATCTGTCGGTCTGACTTACTTCAGTGGATGCAGTGATTACACTGGCAGTGCCGGCTTCTTTGTTGGTCAGCGATTCTTCAAGATAGCGATTAGTGCATGTACAGTGGAAGCTGCAGCCCCAGGAACCTCTTCACGTTGAGGAAGAAAACTCTCGCTTTCTAAAGTCCTGAAGGATAGACTAGTGACTTTCTACTCGAGCTACAAGTATCGCCGAGTCATAATCATTTGTGTATTCATGATACAATCATTATAAATATTGCATGTAGGTGAAAAATGGATGGCCACTCACGAAATTTTGCAGCTATTTTCTTTCTATTTAGAATAGACGAGTGGAACCTCTGTACCTGGACTCCTGACAACCAGACACACTCGCTTATCGTCTATTAAGGGGGAGGAAACAAATTCTTGGTTTTTTAAATAAATGATTTAACAAAACGTCATAGCTATTTAAATTAAAAAAGATTATGGTCTCAATGTAGCCCCTTCTAGGTGCTTTCCCAATGAATTAGAGTAGTGGTGTTGCAATAAACTAAGGCTGAAATATGGTCAAAACCACAAAGGCCCTTAAAATGTTTATAAACACTCCTGTACCCCAACCACAGGTCTTCAACAGATGCTATTTATGGTGATATTACAGTGACCTTAGAGGCATGTTTCCTTAGAGGCATGTTTCCTTGGAGGGATGTTTTAAATAGTTTTCTTGGATTTTTTCCCCTTTCCCCATCAATATCCCCTCAATATCCCAATTTCATTTTTATACTGACAGACTTGACTAATCTCATCAGAAATGACTCGATTGGGGGGGGGGGGGGGGGGGGGGAATATTCAAAACACTGAGCTATGAAAGAGCTTTCATAATATATATTTTTTAATTATTTACTACGGACAAAAATTGAACGAGTTTATGTGATGGGTCTCTTATTCCGACGACAACTGGAATGCTGCATTTGCTATAGAATTGCACTAGAATCACACAGAGGGGCGATCAAAGTTGAGAACTGAGAAAGAACGTGCCGTGCGCGAGAGCAGACTTTCGTACACCCCTTTGTGCACATAGTGCGGAAATGACGGAATAGCATCGAGCGATATTTTAGCCAAGTTTCAAATCTTAGCCATGAACGGCTATTGTATTATGAACGATCCAACCTGCTGCGTTATTCAGGCTTCTTCTTATTCATCGCGCCGAGGTGCGCCATGAAATGGGAGGATAAAAAGTATCATAACTCAAGAATGGTTGACAATAAAATGTTGAAACTTGACATGCAGTTAGTTCAATAGTGAAGCTATAGAATGATGGGCAAAAATAATATAAAAAAAGGTGTACTCCCCCCTAAGAACATGCCAACATCAACCAACCAGTTGTAGCTCATGGCTGGGAACACTATACCTGAACTCCCTCCCTAATACCAGACACACTCGCTTATAATCATCTATTAAGAGCATGGCATCTAATTGTAGCTCATGGTTGGCAATGCTCTATCTCGATTCCTTTCAGAACATTCGCTTATCATCATCTATTAACCCTCTCTGTCAGCATTGTGGAGAATTATTTAAAATTTAACACAGCCACATTAAAAAATTAATATCAAATCAGATATTTAGCTGAACCATTTACCATTTGGTCATGTGATAGCATGATTGTTTTAGAAGTTGTGGTCAAAAGGTGTGACCACAAACTGACCACGTAATATGAATATAATTATGCAAACAATGTTCATGATTAGGAGTGCCATAACTTCTCCACAGTTCATGTTATGGACTCGATATACAGCTCATAAGATAGCTCTATCCATATCCTTTCTTTTGCTTCTAAGAACCTAGGAATATTCATTACTATACAAAAGTTATGCCAACCCATAATAAGGCCTTCATAAAACGACCACAAAAATTTCCTTATTTATCAACAAGAACTTTGTCAATACAACATTCAGTAAACAATTGATATAATTGTTTGACATAATGTAATCGAAAGAAATTTTGGGTGGAGTTTGAGGTGAAATCAGTGTTTGTGGCAAAACTCAACCAAGTTGTGGAAAGCATGGAAACAATTCCAATCCTCCATAATGCAAAGGTGAACATTGCAGTATTTGCATCGCACACGACTATCTCCAAGGTAGGAATGGATGCCGTCACATTCTTCGTCACTTGATTCATCACCAGAATGAATGTCCCAAGCTGCCCTAGTCACTTGGGAAATAATTTCAGCTATTGACAGTCTCTTCTCCATCGTTGATATCGTCCAACTGAAAATCGTTCGTGTTTTAAATATAATTTCATTCGGTTTCCTCCATCCAACTGTCGTAATTTATTTTGTGTAAATAGAGTTTGAATTCAGCTATCTTTTGATATAAAAATTATTGCCTATTGACAAATGGTTATATTTTATTTTATTTTTCAAAGCCGTAAGGCGCCATTGACAGTGAGAGGGTTAACTCTTAGAACCCTAGCGGCCGATTTTTTTGCCGATAAGTAGGCATATATACACGAGCGGCCGATATTTCCCATTTTTTCCATTTTATCAATAAATATAATCAACTTTGATTTTCTTTCCCCTTTTTTCTCTCTCCTGGAACATAGGGTGGGAGGCATGCTCATATTAGTCAATCACACATTACCACCTAACTAAATAATCTGGAATATCAAATCCTACCTTCATTTGAGCAAACTTGACGTCGATGTCTTGCTTTCTTGAACATAGAGAATCCAAACAAACTTGCACGGGGGCTTCAATTGGAAATATCCTGGGCGATGAAAGGGGTGTGACTAATAAACAAGCGTGATCTAGCTAGCCAGAAATAACACAGCAGCACCGCTAAGGAGGCACAATGGTCTAGAGTTACCTTCGCTAAATTCTAGGAGTCAAAATAGTTATACACTAAGTTAGTAGATATAGTCAAAACCTAATAACTAACCAAAGCTAGCTATAGCGTCGGTGTTTTGTTCAACTGAACTCGTCAGACAGTTTCTATAGTAACAAGCTTTACTTAGCTGACTACAAACTCACTTTGAAGCCATAGAAACGCTCTACTGGGCCGGTGCTCTATGCATCGTCAGGTGTTCTAGCCTTTCCCCACAATTATTTTTGACAGCCACACACGCACATTAAAATTTTACGGGTGCCGATTGATTCCCCCCCCTCTCCCACCCCTATAAACGAGGCTCCAATGTTCCAGGAATTGGCTAAGCATGGGTACAACCTTAGGATTACATGTGTATTGCAGGGATATTTGCTAGGATGTACAGAACAGAATGTGATGAGACAACCAATTACATAATAATAGCAGTTGCAGGGCTAAAGAGAATATGTGACAACCAATTACATTCACAGTCAAAGCAATATTCAACCATGAAGTCAGTCCAAGGCTGCAACAACTGGGCATGCTCAATCTGCCAGAAGTTACAAAAAAATAAAAAAATTTACTCTTTATAAAACAACACAATTCATTTTCTTTTGGATTGGAAAATTTGTTTCCCTTAAAACAAACCTGTTTATCACAGGAAAGACTTATCTCACATATTTCATAATAATTATATTGATAGGATAAATGCTTTCAAAATGTGTTGGCTACTTCAAAATTTATGATAATTATGTTTACACTTTATTTGACAAACTTCGACTAGACCGCCTTCATGATTGTACTCGACGTAAAATAAAAAGAAACAACAATAACAACCACTTTTAACAGCTGGTTTTCTATTGGGCTGTGTGAGAAATTCGCCCAACCCCACACACATTTAACATAAAGGCTGTAGCAAAGTACCCAGACACTACATATTATACCGTAAACGCTCACCTGATTAGGATTCATTCAGATCTAACAAACTTGTTCAGCACAAGTCTAGCATTGCTTGACCTCCTACCGCCTATTATATAGACTTCTATTGCACGTTGTGAATGGCAGCGGCGCCGCGACGACCTTTTACCACCGGGATGCCATGCCCCATTCGCACATGCGCGTCCCAGCGCGGACTCGCCGCAACCAAATTATGCGTGGAAAATGACTAATGCAACGGACCAATTCTTCAGCTTGATAAACTAACTTGCAGTATCTCACAAGAAAATATCTCTGACGCTCACCAGCCAATCTTTTCCGTTTTAGTAGGCAAGGGAGAAAAAAGAAGCTTGAAACACCGAGTGGTCAGTGGTTGGACTATCAAGAAGCCTAAGCATGTGCTTTGTTTCTTCTACCTTTCTAAGGTCTAAGGCAGTGAAAAATAATTTTCTGCCAAAAGATAAAAGAGAGAAAGCCTACATCAGTCTAGGCTATATCAATGGGAAAGATGCTTCTTCAAGAGTGGTTACTTAAAGCTAGCTATAGCTAGACAATTCATATAATATGTTGCTTACAATTTTTTATGCGTACCCAGGAGATGCCAGATATCTAAGTACCATGCTGATGCTGTTAGACTGATATCCTGCTCACATGGCAAAGAATGTTGTAAGATATTGGATGGAGCACACAAAGAAGACAGGAAGCTCAATCGAAGAGTGCGGGTGAACATTCTTCAAAATGTGGAGAGAACAATGTGATTAAGCAGACATGATTATAATCAGAGTAATTTTATTCAGCAACTGCTGCTGAGATGTCATGATCAATGACACTTTCCCAATAATATATATATATATATCTGTTTAATCTTTTTGTCTTGTCTTGTTTCTCATTAATTATCAGTACATAAAAAATTAAAAAAATTAGAAAAATTTAATAAATTAAAAAAAATCTATCATATTAAACATTTGTAAATATGTATATTATACTGGACATTTAGGATATAACTGAATGGCTAGAAAGAAAGAGCGACAAAAATACAAGTCCTGATGTCCAGAATTAAATGTTATGGCTCATGTTTCACACCATTCTTCTCACACCGTTCTTCATGGGATAGTCCAAGGTGCTGAATACTTTACCATTATGGTGGATGAATGTGCAGATTCATCTGGTAAAGATCAGCTGGTATTATTCTTTAGGGATGATGAAGCAGTCCATGAAGACTTGTGATCAGAATGTTGTGCAGAATCCAGCTTGATTACAAGAATCTCGACCTGGGTGGTCTTGGTATCAGGAATGTTGTGCAGGATCCTGCCTTATCATAAGAGACCATCTGTTAATATCAGGCGGCCTTGGCTTCTGCTTCGTTTCCTCCCCAATCTCCTCCATCATTGTTAACTTCTTCCTCAACTCGGCCACCCAAGTCACCACTGCCTTTTACGAGGTACCACTGTCCTGCCAATCTGCCTTCAAGACTTCAAGGTGGCCTCTAACATGCCTCCCAAACAGCAGTTCGAAGGGGGTAAAGCCCGTGTTGGAGTGGGGGGCAGATCTGTAGGTGAACAAACAATATGGCAATAATTCATCCCAATCACGCTTACTAGCTGTTGCCTTTCTTAACATGCTCTTCAATGTGGCATGCCAGCGTTCCAACATGCCGTCACTTTGGAGATGGTATGAGGATGTCGTTATTCGTCGGATCTGTAATTTGTTACACAACTCTTTCATCAGAGAACCAGTGAAAACCGATCCCTGATCCGTGAGTATTTCGTTCGGCAATCCGTATCGAGAGAAAATGTTTATCATTCTCTCCACTACTGTCTGAGCATCCACCTTACGCAGCGGAACGGCATCAGGAAACATCGTCCAGTAATCCATAGTTGTCAGAAGATACTTAGCACCCCGTTTGGTTCTGGGAAGCGGACCAACCAGGTCAAAGGCCAGTCGCTCCAAAGGGGTCGTCATCACTGGTAGTGGTACCAGTGGAGCCACCTTATGATTCTGTTACACCGTCAACTGACATCTCTCACAGGCCCTACACCAATGCTGCACGTCCTTGCCCATGCCCGGCCACGAGAAATGTCAGCGGATCATAGCACTTGTTTTCTTGCATCCCAGGTGTCCTCCCAGGAGTGATGAGTGTGCTAATTGTAGCACACTTTTTTGTCTTGCTTGTGGCAGTATGACTTGCAGGACTGGTTGGCCCAAGACATCGCCAGCTTGGTGCATAGGAGGCCCTTGTCCCAGTAGTAGTACCCTCTCTCTTCAGCGTCTGCATCTTGTCTGCAATCTGCCAGTGTGTTGTCCTCTTCCTTCCAAAGCCGGTCTTCCTCCACTACATCTTCGTCTTCCAGGGCCTGAGGATGGCTATGAAGCATCGGCAATGTCAAACACCTCATTCAACCTAACCATCAGAGCTCCGGAATTCTTAGTGTGTTGATCATCGTCTGCCAGCTGCTGTGCCTCTTTCTGTGCCTGTTTTCTCGTTAGCAACACTGCTGCTTCTTCCTTCTTTCGTTCTTCTGCTTGCTGTTCGGCCAAGTCCACCAGATAGCGTCGGATGCCCAGATCCTGTCCAAGCAATACCTGGTCTTGAGTAATGTCCATGACGGCCACGACATGAGGGATGGTGTACTCTCCAACCTGGAGCCACACTTTTGCCAAAGGAGGTCGTTCTCGGTGCTGACCCACAGCGACAATGCTCATTGCCTGCCCTGTGTAGTGGTCATACTGCACGAAGTCCGGATGGACAATGGTCTGCTGTGAACCGGTGTCCAACTTCATTTTGGTTGCTATATATCATGTTGCCAACCTTGCCAGTCACCATCAGGTCCTCCTCCATGTGTGGAATAAGAACCTGTGCCACTCGTTTCGGGCAGTCTGCTTTCCGATGCCCTTTTTGACCACATGAGTAGCATTTGATCCATGACAGCGGTCCAGAGTACATCTTCTCATCATTCTTGGATGTGTTCTGTCCACACTTGATAGTTGGCGTACCACCACTACCCAATGGCTCAGGTTGGCCCTTTCGTTCCTGGCTCTCCTGGCCATATTTCCAGTCTTGGACCAGTGCTTGTCCCTGTAAGTGTCCCTGTCCTTGATGAAGGAATCAACCATCCCTGTTGCTTCTGTTGTGGTCTTGGGATGCTCACGCCGAACTTGTGCTGCCACCACTACTGGTATCGTACTATAAAAAAACGACCAAGAGAAATCTGTTCGACAAGTTCATCAATGGTATCACAGCCCTTAGCATACCTTGCTGTCAGACGTTTTACCCGCACTGCCAAGTCTGTTGTTGCTGATACTGTCTCAACTGCCAGAAGTCTCTGCAACACTACCCCACAGTCAAGCCTAAAGCAGACAACAGAGCCTCTTTTAGTTTATCGTAATCACTTACGTCCGCATCCTTGATGTCCGTTTGGTAAATTGTTCTCACCCTGCCAGTAAGTAACACTGACAGTCGTTGTGCCCATTCGGACTTGGGCACGTGATATCTTGACATCAGCCTCTCGAACAGCCGGAAAAAGGCATCCGGATCATCTTGGTCCATCCAGACAGGTAGGTTAGGGACTGGAGTCCTGCTCTCCTGTTCGTCTGTCTGCCAGCGTCTTGCCTCATCATCGCGTCTGTCCTTGAATTGTTTCTGTATTAATCGTAGCTGATCGTCCTTTGCTTGCGTCGGTATCCTGTCCCGCTCTTCCCTCACTTCTCTCCAGCGTCTCTCTTCTGCACGTACCGTTTCTGCTCTCTCATCCCATGCTGCAGTATCCTGCTGCATTTGGAGGAGCTGCTGCGTGAGCAATGTGATAACCTGTGTCGTCACCGACTCAGTTGAAGAAGGTACCAATGCCGGTGAGGAAATAGTATCCTCGTCCGACGAGTGTCCATGGTCCTCCATCCCTAGCAACTTAGCAGACGACTTATGCCTGGTGTCCATCCTGCTGTATAGTGTAGGTCCTTCATTGACCGCTGCCACCAACTGTTAGGCCAATCCTTCCTTCTAGCTCTTGCTGCCACCAGAGTTCTTTTCCACCCCAACCTCCCTTTCTCTCAGAGGTAAGCCTTATTTTAATTCAGAATAGAACAAGAACTGCTGCACTAGGGACTGGCTCCCTTAAGGGGGTCCACTACCCCAAAAAACAAAAATATTAATTTAAAAAAATTGTCTCGGCTTCAGAATTTTTATTTGAAATCTTGTATGATGTGTATATACCTATACACAGACTTACCTTCTGGTGCTGTGCCAACTACCCAGCTAGAACTTATCCGGACTTAGTGAACATTTAAGATTTCATGAGGACAGTCATATTTGGAGATTAGTTTACTTTGGGATTTCACAACTTACCACAGGGGAAATTACAAAGTATGAAACATAATATAACATTGAGTTTTTTTTAAATAGTGTGATCATGGATTTTAAAAAGCTTTTGGTATATAGCATTTTCATTGCTTTTTTGTACCTGTTGACATCATAGATGCTTAAAATTAAAAACAGAGAATGTCATCTTGTAGCTCTCATCGAGAGAAACAGAATCTATATAATTTTGTATGATTACTCCAAATATGAAGCAGGGAGAACCGTCCTTGGCTCTAAAATACAACTTTTTCAGGACAGGCATTTTAAGGACTAGTATAGTATTTCAATGGTTGAATTGACCATACCATCAAAAAAAAAAAAAAGTGTTATACATATACATACTAAAAAAATCAATAATAGTGAGGGCAAGTTTGGTCTGTCCTATATAGGCCGCTTCCTAGGGGGATGACCAGAATCACTGGTTTGCTTCCATTGTCGGTCTCCGCGGCCATTGAAACTCACTATTACATGAAGCGTCTTCTTCGCAAATCGGGAGTACTCAAGTTAGTATAAGTCCAGAATGGAGTATCCAAATCTTCTCCAATTTGGAAGGCAGTATCTTGCATGTACTGTCATCATATTTGGGGGGTGGGGGGGGGGGGGGGGGGGAAAGAAAAAAATTGGGGGGTAGTGGACACCCTTAAATAGCTACCAGCCCCCTGTTTAGCTTTGACCAATAAGAAGTGTCCACATGCATAAACAATACCTTCTAGAATGTTATTGAGTTCAAACATAACAATACATAATTAACATGTAAACCTCACAGTTAGGGAGGGCTCCCTAATCACTTTGAAAGGGTGTTCTCCGAACAAATCAGTTTTTGGATTGCATGTATCATTACAGAGGGACGTATGATTACATCTTCCCCTTGGATAGTGATGATTTCTTCAACCCAAGTATACCTGACAAGACAAAACTATTAAAGACTACTGCTTCACAAAACGATTTGCTTCATGTGCATTCAGAAGGTTGTTTTATTATCCTGGAGTGATTGAGATGGCAGAAAAAGTAGGGGAAGATGGTAATGTTACCAAATACTCGAAGACTCATAAGGGAGTGGATGAGCAGAATAATCTCAAGTCCGTGCATTCGGAGTGATTCCATGAAGGCCATTGCGGAGTTTATATTTCATGATGCCACATGCAAGAGATGTTTGCTGCCAGGAATGGAATTGAACCCAAGATATATAGCATAAATGGCTCATAATAGATTGCATATTGATGCAAGTCGTGCTAGGTTCTGCTAGCACTTCAATTCATCAAAAATAAAAATAAACATTATATATATTTTATACTTAATTTTTTTCAGTTGGTATTTTGTTTTCATCATAATATTGTGCAAATGTATCTAATGATCTCATCATTGTGACTTTCAATACCAAGATTACATATTGTGAATGTTGTGAATTTGATTTGTAGTGTAGAGGGAGAGAGAACTAAGAGGGAGAGGGAGAGAGATCAGAAGAAGAGAGAGGAGATAAAGGAAAGGGAGAGAAAGGAGCAGGGGAGAGAGTAGAGGGAGAGAAATGGGAGAGAGAGGTGAGGAGGATAGGAAGAGAGGGAGAGAAAGGAGTGTTAGAGAGAGAAGAGGCAGAAAGGAGAGGGAAGTAGTTATGGATAGACATAATGTATGCAGAATATACTATATACTATGCTAATATTAAAACTTATTCACCAGGCCAAAGTGGATCAACTCACTGAAGACGTGCTGTATATGACTAATTGATCAGACAAAAGGGTTATCGTACAGAGTACATATCCTTCAACTGTCTTGGGAGGTCCGGGACGTTCCTGGATTTACAATTGGTAAAATGGTGTTTGTCCAGGAAATGCTGGATTATAATTGTTTGTACAATTTACAACTAGGTACAGCACTGTGAGACTAAAGGCTCTCCCTTAGCAGCTGCCATTTTACAACTGGCTATATACAGCACTATGAGACTAAAGGCTGCTCCTTAGCAGCTGGTACACCTGGTCCCTACACAAGTCAGCACTTCACTACACAACTGAGAGGGGGAAAATCCAGCTGCTACCTGGCAGTTAGGGCTTGATAAATTGTGCTTGCATTTATTTTAGAATTTTAGATATGGCAGAATAATGCTAGCATTATAGGCAGCATTTGGTCAGCTACAGAGGTAAAACAGTTTCAATGTAAATTGGACCCTGTAAGGATGTAGAATGTAGATTAGACCACCTACTGCTAGGTTTGCTATTAGCAGACCATTATTAATACTCACAACTATATAGCCACCTGAAAGTATAGCTGTCAAAACTGGCATGCCCACGGACACAGCATAATTATAATGTCAACAGGAAATTTCAATAGTGTGACCATAATTATACTAAAAGGAATGTCAGATCAAGGCAACTGTCAGTCATCTGACTCACCTTTCACGTTTGCTTGAGCATATGGTTGGCAATAGCTAGTAAAGGAATGGCTGCAGAAACAAATAGCTGTAGTATTTCTTCTGCAGATAGTGGTCCAGAAATTGAGGCTCAAACTACTGGGCCGAGCACTGCCATTAGGCCAGATAAGAAAGTAGCTAATCTTCAGGACTGGCTTAAGAGTCCTGCTCCATCTGACCTCACAAGAAAGCGGAAACTAAGATGTAATCTCCAAAAGGGTTTAAACAAGGTAAATGTGTTGTTGCAGCTGAACCAGTTATGGTTTCAATCTGTACAAGGATAAGAGAATTCCCCAATGAAAATCTAACTGTTATTATGGGCAAGTTGTTTTGCAATCCCTGCAGAGAGAATGTATATCTTAAGAAGAGTGTGTCAACTCAGCATATCAAGTCAGCAACGGGAAAGAGCGTTTGGTATCAAAGGAATTGAGAGAGAGGAACATAATATATATGTGATATGTTTAATAAATATGACTAGGAAAAACACCCTATTGGAGAAGGCCTTTCAGATGCATGTCGTGTCCATCGAGTAAAAGTAGTTGTAGCATTTTTAAAGGCTGGGGTACCGCTTGCTAAGATTGATTTTTTTCGGGATTTATTTGAGAAAAGCCATTCCGGCTCTCCAACAGCACAAATTTGTATCAACTGATTCCTTTTATTTAGCATGAACAGTGAGAAAGCTTAAAGAAGGAAATTGATGGTAAAGAAGTGTCTGTAATTTTTGGATAGCAATGGTGATACTACTGCGCTTTGTTGATGAACAGTGGAACATACAGCAGCGTGTTGTTCGGCTAATGATGTTAGCTAAGAGCGAAGAACTTTCACGTCAATTGATCATTTGCCTTTCTACTGAGCTACATATTGCCTCCAACCTATGCGAGATCATATCAGTGAACAATGTAGAAATATATACACACATTGAGTATTGTCTTCCCACATATTTTAAATCTAGGGTGTTTTTCTCACACCTTGGGTCAAGTGGGAGAGAGAATCAAGACACCTGTGCTTGATGAATTTATGAAGGGTTGGTAGGGTTGGGCTTTATAGTTGAGGCTTCAGGACATTCTTGATGACCCTCCTATAAGTTACAGATGGAACTTGCAATGACAATTAATGCTGGTTAACCTTTTGTTAAAGCGACATAACGCCTGGAAGGGGATGGGCCACTTATATTTAATGCATAAATTTAATGTACTTTCTGCTTCTATTTCCACTCAGTATAATCCAAATGTCAAAGCAGTTGCCAGCAAGCTGTCCTCCTACCCTGTTTGTGAACAGCAGCTGATTGACTGTGCTAAAGCATGTGTTGAACCTGCATACAGATACTTCAATGAAAAATTTGGAGATGACCTCAAGCTCACTGTTGAAGCTTTAAAGTATGCTAAATTATTTGACCCGGCAAAGATTTGTGAGTTAAAACCATCCAGCAATGATATTGTATTTCCATTCCTCAGTACTGAGGCTGAGACGAGGTAGGCATTGTTTGTGGCTAAATACAACATATCTTTCCAAACCAGTCATCATGCCACTATGTTTCCGGATTCGGAGATTGCCAAAAAAATTGACCCACTGGACCAACATGAGAGAGGTGAGGAGAGAGAAGGAGGAGAGACCTAGAGAGCGAGACTTACTAGAGAGAGAGACAGAGAAGAACCAAGACTAAGAGAATTTATATATACCAGTATAAACCATGTGCGTGTTTCAGTACATATTCACCTGTTCCCTTTATTCATAACAACACCATCATAATCCTTACCGTAAGCTTAGGTGGACTGATCCAATTGGTCATATATTACAGCATCACATGTGATATGGTAAATGCAGAACCAAAGGGGGACAGACTATTTAAAGCCACCCCCTGAATAGTGATGCAGATATCCTATTTCTTGACATAAGATGAGTTGTTCAATCTCTAACCGAGTCTTGGGAAGACTAACCCCTGCCTTGTCTTGAGGATAACTCTGGTGGCAGCTTATTAACTGGTGGATCGGAGACATAATCCAGTCCCGGCCCCGACACATGGTGGCAGCGGTAAACTACATCTTCTAGCCATCGAATTATTGCATAGCTACTGAACTACTTTATTGGTTACAGTTATTCCTCCTTCTGAGCTAACCATCAGACAAGAGGATGAATCAACCTTCCCAAACCAGATAGTCCCAAATAACGGACCTCCTAACTCGGCTGGTTCTCTCCCAGACGGAAACAGCCAACAGGAGTTTGCAGACAGAGGAGAGACTGATCCAACTACAGGAGTCCCAAATAGCTAAGGAGCAGAAACAGCAGGAACTAATGGTCGAATTCGAAAAGGAGAGAAGGAAACTAGAGTGGGAGCGACAAAAATGGGAGGATGAACGATTTGAAAAACAAATGGAGTGGGAGGATAGGAGACGAGAGATATCAAAGCGGAATAGACTTGCTGACAGGATGACTCCCTGGACAGACATGGAGCATGCTACGGCATATCTGAGCAGGTTTGAGCATTTAATGCAGGATGCTGGAATTAGTGTAGAGCAGTGGCCCAGTAGGTTAATACCTTATACCCATAATGTACCCCGACGAGCAGCAGCTACCTACTCCTCCCTCAAAGAAGAACTCCTCCAAGCAATGGGGATGTCCGCCAGAGAGAATTCTGGACTCTCCAGAAAAAGTACACAGATACTTGGCAGCAGACGGCATGTCTGGTGGAAACTATGGTAGACCGTATGACAGATGATTGCACCACGGTGCAAGAGGTAAAGAATATGATTTCAATGTCTAAATTTCTTTCACTATTTCACCCAGAGGATGCAGATTTTGTCTGTCTCCGGAAACCAATCTCAATATTCGATGCAGCCAAAATTCTCGATGAGCGGAATGCGGTAAAACGTGAACACCCGAACTACACCAGACCTAGCCAGAGCTGGCAGCAGCAGAACTACGGGAGGAAATCGGACAGGAAAGGCGAGCAGCGAACTGAACACCACGACAGACCCCCACCTTCAGGAGTAACACCACCATCACCACGCGAGGATCCCTGGGTCTCAACATGCTACAGCTGTGGGAAGAAGGCCCACAAGAAACCGGACTGACCAGCTAATGTGGCGTTAATCCTAAGTAAAGAGGGTAGGTCCAATGTGTACATTATAGGGAAAATGAGAGATGAGCCTTGTGTCATGAAGTACGATACTGGGGCAGAGATCACTCTTGTGAGAGAGGATATCATACGCCCACATGAGTATACCGGTGACTATAACCTCCTGGTAGTGGCAGATCAGAGAGTTATCTCTAGGCCCCTAGCTCGGGTTTGGATTACTGTAGGGCAGTATCAGATGAAACGATTGGTAGCAGTTTTAGGAGGTCCTGATAGAGTACTGTTAGGTGCTGACCTCAATTTATTCCACTATATTGCCAAGCTCCATAAAGATCAGCAGGAAGAACATTCCTGCCAGGTTTTGTTGACAAGAGCAGAGAATAAACAAAAGAAGAAAGGGACGAGCAAGATGAGAGAGCTGACCTTATGTCAGGTGCAGACCCAACCCCCTTGAGTAACATTTTTGAATTTGATGACGATCTATTCTCTAATGACCCCATACCGAAGGTAGTACAGAGTATCCCTGATGGGCCGGGTGACCTTTTACCATACCAAAAATGGTTGATGGCTGAAAGTATTCTTGCTGCTTGGTGACGACCTTAGACTTCTCAAGTTTGATGAAGGTTGTCAGATGAGAGTCTAGGAATAGGTACTGAAACTTGGGGTTGTCTTGCAGCATTTGAAGAAGAGAGAGATCCAAAGCCATTCTTTACAGCAGTATGCAACTTTTACCTGGCAAACATTGCAAAAATGGTAAAGTTGGGTATACTCTCCTAAAGAATTTCGGTGTTCTTCAGCCAGACAAAACATCCACTTATTCAACAGCTACTGTCTTGAATTTGAAAGAATTCTGGTTGCTTTCAAACAACCACAGAGATATGAACATCATTCTAAAAAATGTTCGAAGATTTTTTTTTTAATGGCTCATACCATTAACATAATGTGTACACTCACACTGGTTTAAACTTTGCTAGAACTAAGAGACAATTTCCGCAGATTGGTTTATCTGATTCTGAATCACTTGACCGCATTGAAGAGGAATTTAATGACTTTCTTCTTTCCCCAGCTGACATTCCCAAACCAGATACATACCATCATACCCAAAACTTCCTTGTGCTGGCTCTTATTGGTGGAAAGTGGGCCAGATCAAAACTTTGGCTTGGAAGTTAAGGTTTAGTTACTTGTCCGTCTCATGGCTGGTCTGTTGACCGTATCCTGCTCCAATGCTGATGCAGAGAGGGGCTTTTCTATACTCAGAAAAGTCCACACAGACCAGAGATCCCGTCTAAATGAGGATACCATTGTTTCCTTTAATGTCAGTCAAGTTTAACAGCAATTGTCATTCTTGTCGTTTTGATGCTGATGAGCTCCTTACAAAATGTAAACAGGTCACAACCATTTCTATGCAAATCTATGCAAAAATTAATTATATTCATGGTGGGCATGGTAAATGTCCCGGATTTCAATTTTTAAAAGTTGCAAGGTCTGTCTGAGTAATTAAATCCAAGTCCTGAAAGCAGGTCTAAGAATAGAGAATTAAGAACTCTCACCTCTATCACACACTAATACTGTGTTCTTGGACCTGATTTCTCAAATATAAGTGCTCTGTAAAATTTGTCTAGCTCCTGTTGTGTTATTCAGGAGTGGTAATAGCAAGTAATTACAATAACTTTCTCAATAATGATCTTGAAATTGCATTTTCTCCAGTTTCGACTAGATGCTTTACTCTGATGAAGGCTAGAGCATCTAGGTGAAACATCAAGAAAGTACAATTTCAAGTGAGATTGGTATTTTATATTATGTCAACTGAGAGTTCATTGAGAGTTTTACATTATTAATAGCTAGGAGAGTAACAACTACAACAGCATTTGCTACTGATTACTGCAATGAAAGGTTCCATACACATTTGTACACATACTATCAGCATCTATTGGAAATGAGCTGTTATGAGAGGAGTCTCTACTCGGCTGAGTTAGTGGCAAAAGATGAGAATTCATCATCTGAATCGTTGCCTTCATCATTCTGTCCTCCATTTATTCCCATCGGGTTAGTGGTACAGTACTCAGGTTCAAAGTACAAGGAAGAATATCCCTACAAGGACACAAACTGGGGATTATACAGGAACTAACCTTTACACCAATATTGAATGATTTGTGGCAGAAATTCTCAAAGTTTTTTAACACCTTAGAGAGCGAAAATGTTTTAGGACTCGCGGCAAACCAGATGTAAGTCACGAACACAACATAGGATTTGACTAAAGCTAAGCCTTCTAACAGCGAACTAAAATGTCTAGAAGTATGTATTGCCTATATAGCAAGTTCAGCTAGTGCTAGGACTAGAGTGGAGATAAGGTGTCATAGCTGAAAGGTGCATATGCTAGGTCTAGAATGGGGATGAGGTGTCATAGCTGAAAGGTACATATGCTAGGCCTAGAGTGAGGATGAGATGTGATAGCTGATATGCTATAGTAGGTATCAAAAAAGTTTCCAGTTCCCATACCCATTCCAGCAGCAATGCTACGACTTAGAGGACGGGAAAACAAACATGTGATTACCGGACAAAAAAACCCCGACAAATAACACGAACTAGAGCCATTAAGTTTCTGTTTCATTGCAATGGGGCTTTTTAAACAAAAAATCTATGTGTGAACATAGCATTCACATGCACACGGGGGGGGAGTTTTTGGTGGGTTCCACCATGTTTGGGTTTTTTTAAGAAGTCATTTGGGCAATCCAGAAGTCTATGACAGATTAGTTATTTCTGGTGCTAACCTACTATTGGAGCTCATATTAGCCTACTAGTGTCTGTCCTTCAGGTATATATAGCTTTCCGCTCTCTAGCTTTTGCTTCTAGATCATTGCTACACTGTTTGGCCAAGTTGCATTAGACAAGACTTGCTACAGTATATAGTCTTGTAGTGATTAGATTTGCTAACGATAGTCTTAGGCAAAGCATGGTTAAGACCATGACTTGTAAAATATTGCCCCTTTTAAAGCACTTGCAGAACCTCTAGTAACTAGCAGGCATTGCCTTAGAAAATGTTAGATTTCACAGAGTAGCTTAACAGACCTTGCATTAGAAAGGTGAAGATTTCACAGAACGTCTAGTAGATTAGCATGAGAAATCTTAACCTCTAGAAATTTCTAGCTAAGCGTTTATATGTAACAAGCCATGTTTAATATTAGGCCTCACCTCAACCATGTTTAGACCAGCTTTAGAAAACTCCTCTAGAAACCTCCAGCTAAGCTTTTTTATGCAACAAGGCATATCTACCTCTCCTTAACTATATATAGGCCAAGAGCTAATGCATTGTGCAGTTAGGCATTCATATTTTGGCCAACAGAGAACTCGGTGTCAGTAGTGCCACTAAGCATGGGCATGGTGGATGTCTTCGATGTACCTACAACATGACCTCAGACTTCTATGGTGTCCTTGATTGCCCCATCGACCGACACATAATGATACTAGTCCACTTCCCTCCTACATTCGCTGGTATCCAACCAACTACTCTTCTCAGACCCTATTGAATTAGAGCATGTATGGGAAAAGTTTTTGGAATCGTTACAGCAAATATACAAGTATTTACACTTGCAAAATATGCACATTGAAAATTATGTAAATGTTAGCCTGTGTTTAAGCTGTTCCTTCAAGCCCCCAAGCAAATCTGAGCCAGTCTTAAAGGCTTATCCTTCAAATTTAGAATAAGCTAATCATTCAAGCTTCTTTAAAATGAAACCAGCTTATAAATTGTACGCTTAAACCAAGTTGTCAGTTTAAATTAGCTAAACTAAGCTTAGCAAGCTTTAGAAATGACAGACAGCTTACCTTGTTCGTGTGTCTGATGAGCTGACAATAGAGTTACCTGGCAAAGTCTATCCTAGAGCAGTCAAATGTTGTAGCCCTAGCTTGGTCTGAAGCAAATGCTAGAGCTAGTCAACAGTTGTTTCATCACTCAGCTTCATCTGCTCCTGAATTTCTTCCTCCAAGGCTGGGATTAAATTAACATCGATGACCTTCCACTGAAGAATGATGGATATTATGAAAAGTACAAGTAGCGAGAGGCAACAGAACGACAAAGAAACTGGATGAAGCTGGAGCACGAAACTGATAGAAGTTGAAGCACGAGGCTGACCAATGACCGTAAGCGAGGGCGAGGAAATTGAACCGCAAATAAGTTTGAAATGATAAGAAAAAAATCTTTGTCGTTCGAAAGGAGTTTTTTCTCCGTCTTTCTGCTAGGGTTGTTGCTAGGGTTGTTAAATTTAATGGTGTTGGTTTAATCTTGCTAAGAAACGTTAATAATGGAATGCAACTGGAACATTGTTTTGGCACATACGGTTGACACTTCGCACAAGCTGCCATAGCTGATCCACCAACTTTTCAGGGAACCCACGACTTAATGCCAGGTACCTGGGTCCCCGGACCCACCATTAAGAAACCAGATTTGGTTTCAACAGTTCCAAAGATAAATTATCAATGATAATTATCATTAACACAGGAAACAAGGACCTCCAAGTTCAAACGCTAGGAATATAATTACAGAATGCCTGCCAAACTCACCTGTTCACAGTGTAGGTATGTATCAGCTCCACCACAGAGCCACACACTAGAGAGGAGCTCTGCATGGAAAGAAAAGGATGACAATGACATGTTGCTGGAGTGCTCTCCACTGTGCTTGGTATTGAACTGTTGACATGTCACACTACCACGAATGTGTAGACACCTCACTGATCACAAATTATCAAGAATGTGCATTGTTTACATCTCAGAGTGTCAGGAATGTGCACTGTTGGCTCCTCACTTTATCAAGAATGTGCACTGTTGACTCCACACTATAAGGAATCTGCAGTTAACAACTCGCACTCAGGAATGTGCACTTTTGACACCACACTCGGAAATGTGCACTGTTGATACCTCACACTATAACAAATGTGCACTCATGACACCTCACACTCAGGAATGTGCTGTTGACACTTCACTGACACTCACATTATCAAGAATGTGCACTGTTGATGCCTCAGACTATTAGCAATGTACACAGTTGACACCATAGGAAATGTGCACTGTTGACACGCCACACTATAAAGAATGTGCAATGTTGACACCACACGCTATAGGAATGTGCAGTTGACACCTCATTAACACTCACATTATCGAGAATGTGCACTGTTGACACCTCAGACTATCATGAATGTGTACTATTGACACTGCATTATCATAAATGTACATTGTTGACACCTCATATTGTCAGGAGTGTGCAGTTGGCTCCTCACTGACACTCGCATTATCAAGAATGCACTGTTGACACCTCTAACTATCAGGAATGTACAATGTTAACACCACACCGACACCTCACATTATTAAGAATGTGCAGTTGACACCTCACACTCAGGAATGTGCACTATTGATACCACTCTATCTGCAATGTGCACTGTTGACACCTCACACTATCAAGTATGTGCACTGTTAAAACCTCGCACTATCAGGTATATGCACTGTTTACACTTATCACTCAGGAATGTGCTCTATTGACACCACACTCGGGAATGTGAACTGTTGACACCTCACACTTGGGAATGTGAACTCTTGACAGCTCAGACTATCACGATTATGCAGTATTGACATCACACTATCGTAAATGTGTGCTGTTGACACCTCACAGTCAGGAGTGTGCAGTTGACACCACACTGACACTCAGTTTATCAAGAATGCACTGTTGATACCAAAGTCTATCAGGAATGTGCACTGTTAACACCACGCTGACACCTCACATTATCAAGAATGCACTGTTGACATCTCATACAATAAGGAATGTGCACTGTTAACACCACACTGACACCTCACATTATTAAGAATGTGCAGTTGACATCTCATCATACTCAGGAATGTGCACTATTGACACCACACTCGGAAATGTGCACTGTTGACACCTCACACTATAAGAAATGTGCACTCATGACACCTCACACTCAGGAATGTGCTGTTGACACTTCACTGACACTCACATTATCAAGAATGTGCACTGTTGATGCCTCAGACTATTAGGAATGTACACAGTTAACACCATAGGAAATGTGCACTGTTGACATGCCACACTATAAAGAATGTGCACTGTTGAAACACCACACTATAAAGAATGTGCAATGTTGACACCACACGCTATAGGAATGTGCAGTTGACACCTCATTAACACTCACATTATCGAGAATGTGCACTATTGACACCTCAGACTATCATGAATGTGTACTATTGAAACTGCATTATCATAAATGTACATTGTTGACACCTCATATTGCACATGTACATCAAATGTATTAAGGAAATCTTTAACTGAAAATTATCAGGGAGCATGACTAATTATCAGGGGCATGGCTCAGGGACATGGCTAATTGTCAGGGACATGGCTAATTATCAGGGGCCTGGCTAATTATCAGGGGCATGGCTAATTATCAGGGGCATGGCTAATTATCAGGGGCATGGCTAATTATAAGGGACATGGCTAATTATTAGGGGCAGTCTAATTATCAGGGGGGATGGCTAATTATCAGGAGCATAGCTAATTATCAGGGTGGCATGGCTAACTATAAGGGGGCATGGCTAATTATCATGGGGCATGGCTAATGTTTAGGGGCAGGACTAATTATCAGGGGGGTGGCTAATTATCAGGAGCATTGTGAGGGATCTATTCTCCTTGCTAGTATACTATATAGCAGATTCCCATGAAACTGTCTGAATATGGCTTTAAGTTATTAATTCAGTGATAATATGCAGCACACTCACAACACAATCAAGAACTCTTGGGCCCCCTGACTCAGAGGCCTGGCTCCTTTAAATAGGCTGCCAGGTGTGAGTCAGGTTATTCCCTTACAAGGTAATACTAATTAGCTAGTCTGTTCCTTCCCTGGCCAATCAGAACTGTCCAGGGGAATCTCATGACCTATGTACTATTGGCTATCACTCTCTATGTGGTCTGTGGTCCCAGTTCAGACCCTTGCAGGGGTTCATGGTTGAGGAATCCCTGACACTCCCCCCTTTCCTTCCCTGCAGCGAAGCTGGTTTCCTCCATCCATGCTTGACGAGACAGCCCATCTGCATTCGCATTGGCTTTCCCTGGACGGTGAACGATGACGTAGTTGTAAGGTTGGAGGAGTAGTGCCCATCTCGTAAGTCTTCCTCCTGTGTCTCGCATTCTGTCGAGGTAACGGAGACAGTTGTGGTCCGTGGCAATAGTGAAACTGACACCAGTGAGGTAAACCGAAAAATGTTTGACTGCTTCAATAATGGCGAGGCATTCCTTTTCTACCGCCGCGTAGTTCCTCTCCCGGGAGAGAAGCTTTCGGGAGAAGTAAGCTACGGGACGGTCATTCTGTGCCTCGTCCATCTGGCTGAGCACTGCACCCACCCCAACATCAGACGCATCCGTCTGGACCACAAATTGTCGGTTGAAGTCGGGTCCCTGAAGGACTGGCTCACTCGACAGGGCATCCTTCAGTGCCTGGAAGGCTCGCTGGTGTGTCTCTGTCCATTCTACTTTGTCGGGGAGGTCCTTTCGGGTGAGGTCTGATAGTGGAGCGGCAGTAGTAGCGTACTTAGGGATAAATCGCCGATAGTATCCAGTCAGCCCTAAGAATGATCTGATGTCCTTCTTTTTCTTTGGAACTGTGAAGTCTTGCACGGCCTGTACTTTACCAAGCTCAGGTCTGACCTGTCCTTTCCCTACAACGTGGCCAAGGTATGGGCATGTGCACATGGCATACTTGCACTTTGCTTGTTTTGCAGTGAGCCCTGCCTCACTAAGTCGGGTCAGCGTCTGTTCTAGGTGGTTGAGGTGGTGCTGCCAGGTTGTACTAAACACCACAATGTCATCCATGTAGGCTGCTACAAAGTCTGAGGCATCCCCAAATATGGTGTTCATCATGCGTTGAAAAACGCTGGGAGCTCCCACTAGCCCAAACGGCATCACTTTGAATTGGTATTTACCAAATGGGGTGACAAAAGCTGTCTTCTGGCGTGAATTCTCATCAACTGGCACCTGCCAGTACCCTTTGGTGAGGTCCAGCGTGGTGAGGTATGTAGCTCTGGCTAAGCCATCGATCAACTCGTCAACTCTGGGCATAGGAAATGGGTCGGGACGGGTCACTGCATTGAGTCGACGATAGTCCACACAGAGGCGCAGTGACCCATCTTTCTTTGGAACCAGCACGATTGGAGCAGCCCATGCACTGGTGCTAGCCTCGATGAGGTCCGCCCTCAACATCTGGTCTATTTCCCTTCTGACGGTCTCTCTCCTGGAGTGGGGTAGGCGGTAGGGGGGCGAGTGGACGGGCAGAGCTTCTCCGGTTGCTATTTGCATGACTGCCATTTGAGTTCTCCCTGGCTCGTTCGTAAAAACATGTTCATGCTGTCGTAAGAGGGCAAGTAACTCTTCTTTCTGGTGTTCATCCAGTTCCTCATTTAGATGTACTGTTGGTGGTTTCTCTTCATCTGGCCACGTTGGAATGTCCACTTCAGTCGTGTCGTCCATTCCTACGCTGGCTGTCAGGCATATCGCGGAGGGCGATTCCCATCTTGCCAACATGTTGACGTGGTACGTCCTGAGCGGTCTCCTACTGCCATCCATCCTAACCCGGAATGTGGTGGGGGACAGCTTGTCCACCACTGGGAAAGGGCCCTGCCATTTGGCCAGGAGTTTGTTTGACGATGACGGCAGCAGGACTAGCACAAGGTCTCCAATCTGAAAGGTCCGCTCTCTGGTGGTCTTGTCGTAATACCGCTTCATCTCCTTTTTGGCATCCTTCTCACAGACTGTTGCAGATTTCTGGGCTGCTTCGAGGCGACGATATGTCTCTTGAAGGAAGGACACTGTGCTTTCTGGGGCCTGCTTGGGTGCTTCCCATTCTTCCTTGACGATATCAAGTGGTCCGCGGGGGTTCCATCCATAGAGGAGCTCAAATGGGGAGTAGCCAGTGCTTTCCTGGGGGACGCTGCGGTACGCAAAGAGTACGTACGGGAGAACCTTGTTCCACTGATTATCAAATTGGCCAATCAGTTTCCTTAGCATCTGCTTGAGTGTTGCGTTGAACCTCTCAACCATACCATCAGTTTGAGGATGGTATGCAGAGGTCTTGATAGAGCGGATACCGAATAGGCGATAGAATTCCTGGAGTAAGCCACTAGTGAAGTTAGCTCCTCGGTCCGTTAGAATTTCATCTGGGAGTCCAACCCTGGAGAACAACTCGATGAGTGCCTCTGCCACGTCTGTACTGGTAGTCGTGCATAGTGGAAATGCCTCAGGGAATCGTGTGCCATAGTCACAGACTGTCAAAATAAATCTGTGGCCCTCCTTTGTCTCCGGCAGCGGTCCCACCATGTCCATGGCTATACGGCGAAAAGGTGTCCGCATCACAGGTAAGGGAATTAGTGGTACCTTTCGTGGTTTGGTAGTGGCTGATCTCTGGCAGTCTTGGCAGCGGGTACACAGCTCTGCCACATCTGTCCTCATCCCTGGCCAGAAGAATCGCTGCATAAGTCGTGCTGTTGTTCTCTTTCTTCCCAAGTGGCCTGCCCACGGTATCTGGTGTGCCATCCTGAGGACTGTCTCCCGGTATGGCTGTGGCAGTACCAGCTGGTTTATCTCGTCATGTTGCTTGGCTGGGGTCCATCTTCTATACAGGAGGCCATCCTTGTAGTGGAAGGGGGTGTCCAGCTGATTTGCCTTCCTCCTGGGGTGTTCCAGTGATGGGTCTTCAGTTTGTGCTTTCCTTAGTTGGTCTGGTCCGCCGTCGAGTGGTACCTGCTGACCCCAGATTGACTGATACTTCTTTCTCTCTACTCTCTTAGCACTCCTGGTCTGCTTCCTTTTGTTGGAGGAAGTCAGGAACATATCATCCTCCCAGTCCGGGAGGCCATCGTCGTCCAACGAGTCGGTATCGTCCTGCTTAGCCCCAGTCAGTGTGTTCTCCATGTGTAATGGCATGTTCTTCTGTGCATCATTGATGTCTTCCTCCACATCAGCCACATCTGAGCTGGTCTGCTCGTCTTCTGTCGATGTATTCAACTGCGTGACATCTGTGCTGCTGTCCTCGTCCTGGTCCGGATGATCAGAGAGTTCAGCATAGGTGATTGGTCTTGGACAGCGGCGTCTCGGTCGTTGGGTTCTCTTCTGTGCTTGCAGCATGAGATTGGCTAAGTCGGGGAGGTCTAGTCCTAGCAGCACGTCCCTGTCAAGGTGTCGATTCACTGCAACCGTCATGACACGCTTCTTCCCTAGTACCGTGAGGTTGACCTTGGCTGTCGGTAGGGATTTCGTGTGGCCATGCACTCCTGTAACTAACACCCGGTCTCCAGTGAGCGCTCCACTTTTGATCCACTGGCTATTGATCTGGGTCTGTGTGCAGCCAGAGTCGATTGTCATCTCTGCAATTGGTTGCCCGTCGATGGTACCTGGAAGATGTAATAACACAGGTAAGTTAGATGATAAACCAACATACGTGACTGCCCGTCTCGGGCACTTGGCAGCCATGTGTCCATATTCGTTGCAGTGGAAGCAGCGTGGTCGTCCTTCTGCATCGAAGGATGGTGGTCGTGGGGGTCGCGTGATGGGTGCCCGCCTGGTGTCATCCGTTCTAGTTCGTTCCTGCCCATTGTATGTCTGTGCTGGTCGGGGTTGGTAGCCAACACTTTCACTTTGTGGTTTGTTCGATCTCGGTGGTCTCATCCACAGTCTTCTTGGCTCCTCTGTTTTTGATTTGAAGAGCTGATACTCTTCCACAAGCCGGCCAGCTTCTGTGTGGGTTTTCGGCTTCTTCTCCCATATCCAGGCCTGTAGTTTTGGATCCGTCAATGCCTGGATCCCCTGATCAATGACCAGCATCTCATGTAGTTCCCGTCTGGTGGTGGCTGACTTGGTCCATCTGGTGAGGTTGATGTCAGCTCTTTTGAAGAGCTCATGCGCTGACTCACCATGCACTGGTGTAAGCTCTCTCCATCTAATTCGGTAGGTCTCTGGGGTGATGCCATGGTACTCAATCAATGTTTGTCGGATTGTCGGGAAGTCTCTCTTTCGGTCTTCAGGGAGGTCAGCTAGGAAGTTTAGGGATTTTTCGTCCAGGACGGTAAGTAGGTTTGCTATCCAATAGCTGGGATGGACTTCGAAAGTGGTCATGTGTGATTCAAAGTGGTCTAGGAACGACTCCACTTCTGCTGTGTCCTTCAAGGTCTGCAGTCTGGGTGCATCCTTGCCCGTCTTTCTTTTGTTTTCCTGCCGTCGTTGCTCTTCGGCTTTCTCCTGCCGTCTACTCTCTCTCTCCTCTTGTCTCTGAGCATCGTTGTTTTGTTGGGTGCGTTCGAAAAGTTCCATCCACCGTTCTTGGTCCCTCTGCTGTCTCTCGTCTTCTCTCTGTCGTAAATCCTGAAGTTCCTCCTTGCGACGTATCTCAGTCTGCTCTAACTTCTCGGCTTCTGCTCTCTCTCTCTTCTGTTTGTCCTCTCTCTCCTGCAGGTAGCAGCGCTCTTCCTTGAGCTCTGCCTTCTCCTCTCGTCTGCAAAATTCTTCTAGCAGTTTCTTCGTCTCCTGGATGTGAGTAGTCTCCATCTGGTCCATTTTTGCAGTGAGTGCTTCGATTTTGGAGTCCTCAGTCTCTGTAGAATCAGAGAGGAACCCTTCCAAATCAGCGGAGTCCGTGCTGTTTGAATCCTCTGGGGTAGGGAAGTGTGCTTTGTCTGATTGTAGGTGGCGTTTTGGTCTTGTAGACATAGTTGTTCTTTAGCGATGGGTTCGAAATCGGTAGCTGCCACCAATGTGAGGGATCTATTCTCCTTGCTAGTATACTATATAGCAGATTCCCATGAAACTGTCTGAATATGGCTTTAAGTTATTAATTCAGTGATAATATGCAGCACACTCACAACACAATCAAGAACTCTTGGGCCCCCTGACTCAGAGGCCTGGCTCCTTTAAATAGGCTGCCAGGTGTGAGTCAGGTTATTCCCTTACAAGGTAATACTAATTAGCTAGTCTGTTCCTTCCCTGGCCAATCAGAACTGTCCAGGGGAATCTCATGACCTATGTACTATTGGCTATCACTCTCTATGTGGTCTGTGGTCCCAGTTCAGACCCTTGCAGGTGTTCATGGTTGAGGAATCCCTGACAAGCATGGCTAATTATCAGGGGACATGGCTAATCATAAGGGGGCATGGCTAATTATCATGAGGCATGGCTAATTATCAGGGGCAGGGCTAGTTATCAGTGGGCATCAGGGGCATGGCTAATTAGTAGGAACGGCTAATATCAGGGGGCATGGCTAATTATCAGGGGGCATGGCTTTAACACTTTAGAGTCAATAGCAGTGTGCATGGTTGTCATATTTGTTATAAGAGTGTACCTGGCATATCTAAGCTACCATAACTCTACAAGCTCTGCAAGGTGAGCTCTGTGCTAGCTAGGCTTCTACCCTTGATACTGGCTAGCTGACCAGGATTAAAGATGTGGAAGACATCTGACACTGGCTAGCTTTCACTAAATGACCAGGATTAAGATGAATGACCACTGACACTGGCTAGCTTATACTAAATGACCATGATTAAGATGGAAGACCTCTGACATTAGCTAGCTTACACCAAATGACCAGGATTTAGATGGAAGATTGAAATGACCAGGATTTAGATGGAAGATCTATGACACTGGCTAGCTTATGTACACTAAATGACTGCTATGCTGATGCTAGAATGCTGTAGAGATAGAAAGGACTTCCAGTACACTATTAACGCATTGTCACTAGGCAATCCAGCTCATAAACAGAGCTAACCCCTCAAGCGCATGAAGAAGATTCATAAGAATCGAGCATTTCTGCATTATATGATTTCAAAAATTCAGGGCACTTGTCTATATTTCATTCGAGGCCTGAAGAGTTAGCTTGCTTTAAAAAATAAAATTTAAAAGATTTGCACAGAGAAAATACTCACCAGCAAGCTCTCGTTTCTGCTCTTCAATCTCAGACGGTCTGCTTTGAATAGTAACCACCACCAGCTCCAATTGGTCAATCTCCCGGGTAAGATCTGCCCTGGTATGGCCATTAGTGCTGCCACCGGTTGCGGTGGAGAGGAAATGAGGGCTAACCGCAGACTGTAGTGGGAATGAAAGATCATGTGTGTCCACTCTACACTGAGAGGAGAGAAATTGCTGAAGAACAGAGTAACTGACTTGCTACATGTCATGTCAGAAATACAAAGACAATATGTTTGGAACTTGGAAATTGACATCAAATTGACATCAATTTAGGAGTGTCTGTATGTATGTCCGCTATGCATGGCCGACCGTTCACATGTGCAACTAGAGAGATGCATGGGTGGGTTTTGTAAGAATTTGGTCAGGATTTACAGTTCAACCCAACTATCTGGCTCGGCACTCGACGTCATCATAATAAGCCTGTGCTTGTGTTTTTCATGTTGGTGATAATAGCTCATGAATAGCGCAATATGGCAACATATTAGAAACAAGTTACGCTAACTGCATTAGACCTCACCCAATGCAAGCAGTAGGCTAAACTACGCTAGCTGCATTAGACCTCACCTAATGCAAACAGTGTGCTAAACTCTGCTAGCTGCATTAGTCCTCACCTAATGCAAGCAGTATGCTAAACTATGCTAGCTGCATTAGTCCTCACCTAATGCAAGCAGTATGCTAAACTATGCTATCTGCATTAGTCCTCACCTAATGCAAGCAGTATGCTAGACTATGCTAGCTGCATTAGAGCCCACCCAATGCAAGCAGTTTGCTAAACTATGCTAGCTGCATTAGTCCTCACCTAATGCAAGCAGTATGCTAAACTATGCTAGCTGCATTAGTCCTCACCTAATGCAAGCAGTATGCCAAACTATGCTAGCTGCATTAGTCCTCACCTAATGCAAGCAGTATGCTAAACTACGCTAGCTGTGAGGACTGCATTAGTCCTCACTTAATGCAAGCAGTTAGTGAGGCTAATTGCCCTTTTCCATTAGAAAAACCTTCCATTGCAATTGCTGAGATGGCTAGATTTCCAGAGGACAGCGTGGACCTTTGACTGGTTCCGACATGTACTCATAAAGGGGGTTGGGTTGGGAGAGTAACATCGGAGGAGGGAGGGGTGTCAAACAATTTGGAAGTGGGAGTAATGGGGGCTCATCTCTCATTCTCATTTTGCGCTCCTCTGCTCGATATGCAGGGAAAACTCCAGCAAAATTTTAGTTATAAAAAGGCCCAACTCTGTACGGTGAACTCTGATTGCTAAGCCTCTAAGAGTTTAGCACACATGGAGTTGCTAAGCACCCATTTGTCATGGTTACAGTCCATTGGGTGTCCTTATAGCAATGTCGTTGAAATTAGTAGCAATTATGCCCATGTGTATTAACTACACTGCCTAGGCAACATATCTCAACAAAACCTTGAGGCTAGTATCTTAGTAGTATGAGTACATCTACTCTTAGCTTTAATTATCTATAGTATTCGTAATATGCCGACGAGCACTCTTGCTGCTTATCTACAGGGGATTTTCCCCCAGTCTTCTAGTAATGAAGTTCCAAAAACACTTTCAAAATATACCCAACAATTGTACTTTGGAGGATTTGTGAAGGATGCCAATAGTGAGCTTGTCCCAAGAATTGTTCTTGTTATTGGCTAGAAGGAGCTTTTTACCATGTAGTGTGTTACGTAATAAACCTGTTTCCGAGGGGAAAAGTCAAATGCTAAAATGGCCATCGCTACGACAGACATGCTTCTTTTTAACCTTCCTCAAGAGACTGGGTTTTTCTTAAGTCTGGTTCGAGAAATTAGCTCCTCCTTCGACTCGCAAGATTAAGTCCTCAGTTCTCCTTCGAAAGGAACATAATTCATTTAATTCTCAATGATTTGCATTACTTAGCAACTTCTTTTTGTTTGTTTTGTTGTTGTTTATATATATACATATATTTATATATATAATTATATATATAATTATAATAAATATATATACAATTTAAAATGTATACACTTTCCCCGAAAAAGCAGTCCACACAATATTGGTGAACAAGGGTAAAGGGTCATCAAATTGATCATTGTCTACATGGACACACCTCCTCTTATGTGTGTGTTGTTGTTGTTAGTTTGTTTATTTATGAGGGAGTGTTGTGCCACATTTTGGTTGGTTCTACTTCAAAATGGTAGATGGCAAAAATTAGAAGCTTGTATCTCGGCTAAAATTCACACTTACATTGCATCTTACAATCGTCAG
This sequence comes from Cladorhizidae sp. MBARI D1340-BT2, assembly GCA_028752905.1. Taxonomy (NCBI): domain Eukaryota; kingdom Metazoa; phylum Porifera; class Demospongiae; order Poecilosclerida; family Cladorhizidae; species Cladorhizidae sp. MBARI D1340-BT2. The sequence goes on from JAQNBH010000095.1 coordinate 208,564, forward strand.
CTTTGTTTTCGGCAGTTCAAAGAAGAAGAAATATGAAACAAAATTGTCTCCCCCATTCCTATACGTGGTGTACTTTAAACTCATTGATACCAATTTTAGTCACGCAAGATCCTCGATTTGGAATTGCAACAAAAAATGCAGAATAAATATACATGTATATTGAATCACGGTACAGTATATATACATGTATTATGAATCATTATGCAGAATATATATACATGTATATTGAATCATGTTACAGTATATATACATGTATATTGAATCATTACGCAGAATATATATACATGTGTATTTGAATCATGTTACTCTATATACATGTATATCAAAATACATGTACATATATTCTGCATAATGATTCAATATACATGTATATAGAGTAACATGAATCAATATAATGTATATATATTCTGCATAATGATTCAATATACATGTATATAGAGTAACATGATTCAATATACATGTATATATAACTATTTCTGCATAATATGAATCATGTTACTATATATACTTGTATATTGAATCATTATGCAGAATATATATACATGTATATTGAATCGTGTTACTCTATAATTATATACATGTATATTGAATCATTATGCAGAATATATATACATGTATATTGAATCATGTTACTCTATATACATGTATATTGATTCAAAATATATTCTGCATAATGATTCAATATACATGAAAAAAGAGTAACATGATTCAATATACATGTATATATATTCCGCATAATGATTCAATATACATGTATATATAGAGTAACATGATTCAATATACATGTATATATATTCTGCGTAATGATTCAATATACATGTATATAGAGTAACATGATTCAATATAATGTATATTATATTCTGCATAATGATTCAATATACATGTATATAGAGTAACATGATTCAATATACATGTATATATAATTATACTGCATAATATGAATCATGTTACTCTATATACATGTATATTGAATCATTATGCAGAATATATATACATGTATATTGAATCATGTTACTCTATATATACATATATATTGAATAATTATGCGGAATATATATACAGTGTATCTAAGGGGATCAAGGCTTGGCTAGAAAAGCAGTTTTAGTTTTAGACAACGCTTCTAGCCATCCTAAGTCCAGTATTTTGCAGACCCCTGATGGTGCCATTACATGTTTTTTTCTTCCGCCCAACACTACAAGCCTTATTCAGCCTGTCGTGGAAATGCACCAGGCCTTCTGGCTATGCAGAACTATTTAATCTGCACACCTCGATACCTGTCTTTCCAGATGTCGTAAGGGATGCTCGGTCTCCACTTGACGTCCTGCAACCCAAACCAAACTCAGCCACCCTACCCACTTGGTAGATGCTGGATTCCTCAAGGTAAGAATTTAGTTACCTTACAAATAAGAACTAACAATAGTTAAATATTATTAGTAATGAGATAATGCAAGAGAATAGTAATACACAACAGTATTACAAACTAGTATCTATAGTTTACAAGTGAAGTTCTCGGTGCTGTTGGCTGTATCTTAAGCTCGCTTTCAGTCTACATTGCAGTATCTAAATAACCTAGCTAACATCAATCCTTTTTATAGGCTAGCAAAAACACAATGTCACAAAATACTCTATCACATAATATATCCATATAAGGTCCTATTCTAGTGCTGTTCTGACGTAACATCAGTGGTTAGCAATTGGGTGCTCAATCAGACTCAGTGGCGCTGTGGTCTTTGTGGTGTCCACAACATCTGGTGTGTGTGTGGAGAGCGTGTGATGGTTTTCTTGTTGTGGTTGCTCTTTTTCTCGGTTGTTCAGGTATGGAGCCGTGATGTCTGGTGGTCGGATGGTGACATCAGTCAGGGTGTCCAGTTTTCCTGACACACTCCCTTCCTCGGCTGGCAACCCGTCGCAGCTCAGTCCGTCGGCGTTGCCATTCGGTGTCGTACGATGAAGTCGTAGCCCTGTAGTGCTAGTGACCATCTTGTCAAACGTACGTGGGAATCTTTGATGTTCTGTAGTTGTGCGAGGGGGTTGTGGTCTGTCTGTACTTCAAACTTCCGGCCTTCCAAATATACTCTGTAATGACGTATTCCGTCTACTATGGCCAACGCCTCCCTTTCGATGGTAGAATACCTCTGCTCTCGTTGTAGCAGTTTTCGTGATACGTACCCCACCGGATGTTCCTCTCCCCGTTCATCGATTTGACTCAGTACGTACCCCAGACCCACATCTGAGGCATCTGTCTGCAGAATGAAATTGCTTTCCCAATTTGGGCACATTAATACAGGGTGGTTAGTCAAATGGGTTTTCAATGAATTGAAAGCTTCTTCACACTTATTATTCCACACTATGGCATTACTTAAGTTCTTCTTGGTTAAGTTGGTAAGGGGAACAGCAATTTCTGAGAAATTAGGGATAAACCGGCGGTAATACCCCGCTAACCCCAGAAATGCTCGCACTTGTTTCTTGCTCTTGGGCTGAGTATACTTGGCTAAGGCTTCAACCTTACAAGCCACAGGCTTAACTCTTCCTCCTCCTACCTCATGCCCCAAGTATTCACAAGGGCTCTTGCCGAACTGGCATTTCTCTAAACTAATATGCAATCCCGCGCCCCACAGACGTGTCAGTACCGTACCTAGGTGCTTGACGTGATCGCTCCAGCTTGGACTAAAGATGACTATGTCGTCAAGGTAGGTGGCTGTGAACTCCGCCAACCCTGACAACACGTTGTCCATTAGACGCTGGAAAGTTGAGGGGGCTGCCACAAGGCCAAAAGGCATGGTGGTAAACTCATACTTGCCGTAGGGAGTGACAAATGCTGTCTTCTCCCTGCTACTTCTTCCTACCAGCACTTGGTAGTAACCTTTGGTTAGGTCTATTGTGGTAAGGTACTTGGAATTTCCCAAATTGTCGATAAGCTCTTCTATGTTGGGTAGAGGATAAAATCCTTGATGGTTATTTCATTTAGTCTTCGATAATCTACGCACATGCGCCTTGTCCCGTCCTTCTTAGGTACTAGGACTATTGGGGCCGCCCAAGGGCTTTTGCTAGGTACTACAATTCCCTGTTCTAGTAACGTGCGTATTTCCATTTCCAGGTACTGCTTGGAGGCCTGAGCTAGTCGATAAGCTGGTAGGCGAATCGGTAAAGCGTCTCCAGTGAGGATCTCTTGCTCTACTAGCTGGGTTCTACCTGGTACGTCGCAGATTATGTCAGCAAACTCCATCTTGATCTCCTCTATCTGAGACAGTTGGTCTTCAGATAGACTAACTCTTGGCTCCTGCTCCAGGGCATGCGGTTCATCTGAGTTCACTTCTCCAAGAAAAACCGCTGCCGCAGGAGAATGCCACTCCTTCAATGCATTCACGTGGAAAACCTTGAGGGTTTTCCTTACCTTACCCACATCAAGTTGATAGGTTACATCAGATACTCTCTGTACAATCTCAAATGGTCCCTGCCACTCGTTGAGGAGTTTGTTCTGTTTCCTTGGGCAGAAGGCCAGAACAAAGTCCCCCACTTGAAAAGAACGTGCCACCGCTTTCTTATCATATTGCGTCTTATACTTGTCCTTATTCTCGCGCTCATTCTCTTTCGCCAAACTTCCCACTAATTCCAGGTTAGCTTTTAGGGTCTGTACAAATTCAGGTATGTCTACCTGACTCTCTGTTTCTTTTCTTTGCCAGAATCGCACCAGCTGGTCGATTGGCATCTTCATTGGTCGTCCATATAAAAGTTCATAAGGGGAAAAGCCTGTTGTCTTGTGGGGGGTTCCCCGGTAAGCCCACTAAATGAAGGGGAGACATTTGTCCCATTCAATTGAGGTGTTCTGAGTTATTTTCCTGAGCAAACGCTTCATGGTGGAATTGAAGCGCTCCACTATACCATCTGTTTGTGGATGATATGGTGAAGTCTTTAACTGCCGTATCCCCGTAAGTTCACAAACCCTTGTCATCACTTTCCCCACAAAATTAGTTCCATTGTCTGTCAACAGCTCTTCGGGCAATCCTACCCGGGATATCACTTCTACTAGGCACTCAGCAATTGTCTCCGTGGTGGCATTCCTCAAGGGAAAGGCTTCCGGCCACCGCGTTCAATAATCCATCAGGACCAATATGTATTTATTCCCTCCCTTTGATCTTGCTAGGGGGCCAAAGATATCCATGGCCACATGGGAAAAGGGTTGTCCTATAATAGGCAAAGGTTGTAGAGGGTTTCGCGCTGCACTGGCAGGGCTAGCCTTCTGACAGACCAGGCAGGTCTGACACAGGATGTGAACATATCTGGCCAGCCCTGGCCAGTCCATCCGTGTCCTAATGATGCTCATAGTTCTTTCTTTTCCAAAGTGGCCCGCCACTATGGACGTGTGGGCCAGTCTGAGGACTTTGTCCCTAGCTATCTGGGGACTACAATCAGGTTCTTCCCTCCCTCCTTGTAGGGTTCTCTCATAATTAGGTTCTCTTCAACAAAATATTTACCCTTGCCCACATCAATTCCCTCCCTGATCTTACGTAGGGTTGGGTCGTGCTGCTGCTCTGCTTGGAGCTCTTCGGGCGAGATGTGGCTAAGTCCAGTTGACTTCTCTGTAACTTGGTTACATGGGGCGGGTGTTTCACTTCCTTCCTGCTCAGCTTCCGCTTCGCTGGTGTCTTCATCTTCGTTGGAGGTCAGTGGGTGCACTTCAGGCTCATCCTGTACTTGTTGCAGGGTTCCTCTTCCTGTTGCTGAGCCTGGGCCTTCTCCTGGGCTCTGGTGGTCACTAATCCCTGTTCAGTGGTGGTGGTGGGTGGAGCTGTTTCTTCTTCCTTGGGCATGTCCAGGGCCTCTCTCAGGTAGTGTCTGAAAGAAGGAATATCATGGCCCATGAGCATACCACAAGAAAGATGTTTGCTCACACCCACTATCATGTTTGTTTCTTTCCCTCCCAATTGAATGCTGACCTTTGCAGCAGGGAACTGGGCTTCTGTGGAGCTAGCTGTCCTGTAACTGATGGTCCAGGGAAGGTAATCTTCCTTATGCACATACCTGGGGTGCACCACACTCTTTGTGCAACCTGTATCTAATAAGGCCTGTACTGGTGTACCATTAATCTGTACTTCCTTGCTCCACTCTGGTAAATTGTCTCTCTGGCTTAGAGCACTGTTACTTTTCTCCAACTTCACTCGGCAGTCTTTCATAAAGTGCCCCTTCTTCCCACACCGAAAACACTCAAGGGTTCCTCCTTCTCTCCTTTGGTAATTATTCTCATTACTCATACCTGTTCCTCGGTGTGTGGGGTGGAAGTTGTTGTAATTGGTGGGACGCGCATTCTCTCGTGGCTCCCTAAATTGTGTGGGGTGGTTAGTCTCCCTGGAAGGCATTGGTCCTCTTCCTCTCTGTTCTGGATATCTGGGGTGGTTATTCTCCCTGGAAGGCATGGTCCCTCTTCCTCTCTGTGTGGGGTGGTTAGTCTCCCTGTCCCTGTCACGCGGGATGTTGAGGTGTCGAATGGCTGCTGCTGTCAGCTCCTCGTAGCTCTCTGGGTTCTGCTGACACATCCTTGTCTCCAGCCATCTGGGTAGCTTCTGCATGGTAAGTTCGAATAAAATTTGTTCGAAAACACTCTTACCCTCTGCCTCAATCCACCTCCCAAACAATTGACGTCTGTCCCTGAACCAAACTTCAGGGGCGGTAGTGTCAAATGGTAGATCAAAGATATTCCTCCTGTATGACTCCGAGGTGACCTGATAGGTAGATCTCAGGACCTGGCAGACCACCTCGAAGTCGTTCTGATCTGCAGGAGAGAGGTAGGATATGGCTAACATGCCCTGACCACTGAGCGCACTCCTCAAATAAATACACCATTGGCCAGGTGGCCATGCATTTGCGGTGGCTATCACCCTGAACAAATCTATGTAGGCCCCCATGTCATCCACTCCCTCTACATATTTTTGTAAATATAACTTCGGTGGTGTTGGTGCTACTGCTGCTGGGGGGTGTCCAGCTGTTCTGGTGATGGCCTGCTGCATTGTCCCAGCATAAGTTCAGCAATCCTGTCTTCCTGTCTCTCTTGTCTTCTCCTTTGTTCTTCACGGTCATTCGCTTCGCGATGCGCCTGCTCATCTTCCCTTTGGCACTTACTCTCCTCCGCCTGTATGAAGCGAGACATAAGTAGGGTCCCGCTTATGGGTACTTCTGATCTCCCTGGTCCTTCTTCCAGGTGGACCTCCTCCTGTGTTTCATGTTCACTGCCTGGGGTTCTGAAAAGGTCTCCACTCCTCAGTTGACGATCTCCTCCTGGTCTCCCCGTGTTCTGCATATTCAAGTTGAAAATTTGAATAATAAGAAGAGAATTTTTTTATATTATTCGCGCTACGCGGCTTTGCGGGTAGTACAGATAATAATAGTAGTATAGATAACTACTGAAATGAATAAGAACAGAAATATGCAGCGCTCCCGAAGGACTAGAACACACAATAACCCGCACGCGGGTATAGGGCTAGGGCTAGGGCTAGGGCTAGGGCTAGGGCTAGTAGCTCAAAGTAATAGTGGCACAGAAAACCACTAAACTGAATACAACAGAAATATACGTTGTTCCGAAGAACTAAAACACCAATAGTTTTATGTTATTACACCGTAGCTGCGCAACGTCCGCAACGCTTGGGCAACTTCCCGGCTTCTGTTGTTCTCTTCTTCCTCTCTTGTTAGGAATATTCTTCCTCTAGTCTCTCTCTCTTGGAGAACTATTCGTTGGTATTGGCTCCCCTGGTCGGTCCGGTTCCAAATCTGTAGCTTCAGTACACTCTCTCTCCACTCAGAAGAGGTAAAACTCATAAGCACAAATAGATATTAATGTACTTATCCCTGTTTAGAACTCACACCCCTAGTGAATCCTTCTCTCACTCCTTGAGAGATCTTGGGTCTGTTCGGAATTCACACCCCTAGTGAATCCTTATCTCACTCTTTGAGATATAGTCCTGGGTCTCACCACTTGAGATCCCACCGCTGCCACCAGTGTCGTGGAAATGCACCAGGCCTTCTGGCTATGCAGAACTATTTAATCTGCACACCTCGATACCTGTCTTTCCAGATGTCGTAAGGGATGCTCGGTCTCCACTTGACGTCCTGCAACCCAAACCAAACTCAGCCACCCTACCCACTTGGTAGATGCTGGATTCCTCAAGGTAAGAATTTAGTTACCTTACAAATAAGAACTAACAATAGTTAAATATTATTAGTAATGAGATAATGCAAGAGAATAGTAATACACAACAGTATTACAAACTAGTATCTATAGTTTACAAGTGAAGTTCTCGGTGCTGTTGGCTGTATATTAAGCTCGCTTTCAGTCTACATTGCAGTATCTAAATAACCTAGCTAACATCAATCCTTTTTATAGGCTAGCAAAAACACAATGTCACAAAATACTCTATCACATAATATATCCATATAAGGTCCTATTCTAGTGCTGTTCTGACGTAACATCAGTGGTGAGCAATTGGGTGCTCAATCAGACTCAGTGGCGCTGTGGTCTTTGTGGTGTCCAAAACATCTGGTGTGTGTGTGGAGAGCGTGTGATGGTTTTCTTGTTGTGGTTGCTCTCTTTCTCGGTTGTTCAGGGATGGAGCCGTGATGTCTGGTGGTCGGTTGGCGACATCAGTCAGGATGTCCGGTTTTCCTGACACAGCCTATGGATCAAGGTGTGTTAGAAAACCTCAAGAGACGATACAAGCGTGCTCTCCTACAAAAGTTGCTGCTATCTCTTGAAGAGGGTACACCACAGCAATTTGTCAAAGATTTAAATATAAAGAAATGCATTTACAAGTGTGCAGAGGCTTGGGATGACATTAGGGCTGAGTCACTTTCACGTGCTTGGAATAAGCTTCTTGGTACTAGCAGCAGTAATTGCAGTACATCTACCAACCCAGCTGGCACTGACAATTCAGGGGCTTCAGCAGGCACTGATAATCCTGGAGCTTCAGCAGGCACTGACAATTCAAGGGCTCCCGATGACGCTGACGATGCATGTGCTATTTTTGAAATAGGCACTGAATTATCAGTGTCATCTAGTGAAGTTCAGGAATGGCTAGATAGTGACAAGAATTTGGGTGAAGAACATACAGATGAAGAAATTGTTTATCTTGCTTCAGAATCCAACCAGAATGAGTCTTTCCGATGATGAATCTGAAGAACAAGGACCCAGTCACAAAGAAGCCGCAGATGCCTTTGATGTGTGCATCCATTACCTTGAGCAACAGCCAAACACTAGCAGTGTCCAGTTAATGTTACTGAACAAGCTACGATCCTCTGCTGTGTTAGCATGTTTAAACGCCAAGAAGCAAACTTGCATAACCGATTATTTCAACCCCCACCATTAAACATGTACTCTTAATAATGATTGCATGTGTAAATTGTAGCAGTTGTTATTTACATTGGACATAGCAATGACCAAATGGTCTGTAAGGGTAATATATACCATACTTGACAGGAAACCATCAAGCCACTGAACAGCATCTGGTGCCAATAGGCGGGAAAACAGTGTATTCAACACAATACAAAATTATGTCATCATTACTTTCAGTATAACGAACATTTCACTATAATGAACACCTTCTGGTCCCGAAGTGTTCGTTATACTGAGGTTCTACTGTACATGTATATTGAATCATGTTACTCTATATACATGTTTATTGAATCATTATGCAGAATATAATATTGAATTATGTTACTCTATATCTGAATCATTATGCAGAATATATATACATGTATATTGAATCATTATGCATACATGTATATTGAATCATGTTACTCTATATACATGTATATTGAATCAGTTACTCTATATATACAGTATTGAATCATTATGCAGAATATATATATATCATGTTACTCCATATACATGTATATTGAATAATGTTACTCTATATATACAGTATATTGAATCATGTTACTCTATATATGCATGTATATTGAATCATTATGCAGAATATATAACATGTATATTGAATCATTATGTAGAATATATATACATGTATATTGAATCACTATGCAGAATATATATTGAATCATTATGCAGAATATATATACATGTATATTGAATCATTATGCAGAATATATAACATGTCATGTTAGAGTATATATACATGTATATTGAATTTTTTGCCACCTTTAGCTTGACTAGCAATTAGCCAATGAAGCTATTTACAAGTGTTTAAGCTCAGACAAGATGTGTGCTTCCATAAACATCACCATTTCAGCAACTAGAGATGTACCATAGTTGGATGCAGCCCTACCTGTCACACTCTTGAGTTAGATTTCACCATGCAAGTTCAAGAGAAGCTTTTTAGAAATCCATTCCAAGTTGCGGTGGTTGTGTGTATCTATCTGCTATATGCCCTGGAAGCTAGGGAGGGACCAATGCTAAAACAAACAAATAAGGGCGCTGAAAAAATTTAACAAATTTGCAACACCTATAACTTTCCTCCCCTTCTGACTGTATAAGTAATATTGCTATCTAATAATTGCTTATTCAGTGAACTTTCAAATGATATGCTGAAAGTCTCTATAGACACATTATCTTAGAAGATACACCCAGAAATGTCAAGCTCTCTCAGCTCTATTTTAGGGGTTTGTGACTATCATAACTTTGCCACGGTTCACCCAGTGTTTAATCATTGGGGAGCTCCATTAGTGCTCTGTGATATACTGTGAGCATTGCCAAACCATGGTGATTAGAAGAGGTGACCCTTAATTTGTTTTTCTCACCAGGTGGCAGCTATTAACCAATTAACACAGTAAGTGTAGCCAATCTCCTGTCACTCTACACAGCTAAGTGCTTTCACAAAGCACACACCAAATTAGAGCCCTGGTTTACACTGCACTGTGGAGATATTCCACCTACCAAACTAGAGCGATGGTTTACACTGTACTGTGGAGATAGTCCACCTATCAATTAGAGCCCTGGTTTACACCAGATGGTCCACCTACCAAATCGGGAGTGCAGTTTTTGATTTACCAAGAGGGTGTGTAGGGGATAAACAGGACGAGAGGAAACCAAGGAAACCTTATGGTTACGAGTTTGGAGCTCCATACATTCTGCACACTTCACTATGTGGACTTGATATGCAGCTGAAAAGATGACCTCTCTTTGTGCTCTGCTCTATTTTGTTACTAAAAAATGTTGCATAAAAATGTTGCAAAGTTAGTATTGACCGCCAAAGTTATCTGCAGCTTAAATGGGTGTATCTAAAAATCTTGAGTATTTGAATGTAGTTGTAGCCCTTGATTGCAAAATGCTAGACTCACATGATAGAACTCTCAAGCCATGAAGAAGGCACCCTTCACCTTTGCTGTTACTATGTCATATGACTTCAAATAAAATCCAGGCATAAGCAGGCATCGCTTTTTTTAAAGTTTCAACTCTAAAGGTTTCAACTCTAAAGGTTTATACTCCAGCAAATTCAGGAATCCTGTACTTGCTGATTGGAATACTCCCTATTGTATTATCCTCAAGAACTTGAATGTGACCTACCTGAGGTCTGCATTGAAGGTTGTTGCTACTGCCCCCTCCAATATTCCTGCGGGGGGCATTGGGATTGTACGGGAGTGCAGCATCGGTAGGAGGTTGGGGGGAGGAGTTGTTCCGTCGCAAGGGGCGTGGGGAAAGGGAATGGACTCGGCGGACTTCTGATGAAGTGGACTGTCTCCCGTCCTGCAGGTGGGACTGGCTCTATTTGACGGCTTTCTTCCTCTCCCGAGCAATTGTGGTCCTGGCAAAGTGCACCTTGAAGGCCTTACCTACGATCTGGTTGAGCTCGTTGGCCTGTGGGGGAGGACGAGATGTAATTACAGGGGTGGCAACAGAGACGGGAGCAGAGAGAGGGCGGGGGGGAAGAGACAGAGAAGGGCCCCAGTCATCCTAGGGTTGAAGTGGGAGGGGCTGGTAAGCAAGAATGGTCTGCGTATATTGGAAGTGGGAGTGGCTATGACAAGGGAGGAGTGGAGAAAAATGGAAGTGAAGCCGAGGGGGGCAGAGGAGGTCCTCGGAGGGACAAGGAACAGGGGTGAGGGGGGGAGGGGAATAATAAAGACAGACTTGATCTTTCTTGGTGGTGATGAAGACGTGTGTGTAGACCTGCTCAGATTCATCCTGGATATCCATGGCAACGATGGCGAACAAGAGCCTCTTGGAAGCCGACGTGCAGTAGAGGATCCTCTTCAGAGCATGCAGCATAATCACTTCCTGCGGAACAGACAACATGTGGCCCGTCATGGGAGGTGGCTGGGGGGGGGGGGGGGGGGGTTTCTCCCATTAACTTGGCTGATCAAGTATTGCACGCACCACAATACATAAATACATATATAATAAATAAACAATAAAGGAAAGAAGAAAAAAATTGAATAAAATTGAATAAATAATAAATAATAAATAATAAATAATAAATAATAAATAAATAAACAATAAATTATAAAAACAATAAATAAATAATAAAAATAATAAAAAATAAAAATAAACGAATAAATAATAAATACATAAATAAACAAATAAATAAATGAATAAATAAAAAATAAATAAAAAATAAATAAAATAAATAATAAATAATGAATAATGAATAAATAAATAAATACAAAGTCATAAATAAACATATAAATAGACGAATAAATAAATAAACAAAATAACAGAATATTTTTGAGGGGTTAATATTTGCTGTTTTCATGGTTAAAATCGAATCCAAATTAGGTATGACAAGGAGAAGCAGAGTCATGTGTGACTTTCTCATTCTCATTCTACACGACACAAATGTACACGACACAAACCATGAATTTCTTGCGTGAATTCATATACCAATCACCACCTGCTAATATTTTAACCCTCCAAATATATCCTACCATGCCAAACATTGTTGTGTAGCATTATGAGAGCCTCACGTACATATGTCTCCGTCGAGAGGATCTTGATGCCCTCCATGTTGATGAGTAGGGTCACAGGCATGAGGGCGTGTGAGGGGTCCTAGTGGGTACCATCAGAAATCAATTCATGAATATTCATGTCAACCCAGTACAAATCATCGTAAAGTCTGGATGTTAAGCCTAGCAATGTTTAGCGTACAATAAGATGTCAAGTGTTGGTACCCTTGCCTTTACAAACTGGCTTCATTAAGCTGACATGTGCTGCCTCGCTAAGTAGCGCCTGCCTCACTATTATGGACAAAGAAAAATGGATGAGGTACAGGATAGCTAGAGCGAGTCTGTCCAAAGAATTGTCCTCACACTCCGTCAAGCGGAGTCTTTCGCCAATGAAACATGTCCAGATAGATATGGTGGTCTCGAGAAACACATGAGATGCCACCCCCAGCTCCTATTTATGATCCCCCCCCCCTCCCCCCCCCCCATCACCCGCCCCCAACCCCTCCCCCCGGAGATTGTACTAGTTCTTTCTTTGCTGGTCGGGTCTGGAGGGAGGAAAATGCAAAATAAGCCATCGAAGAATCGTTGGTGTGCATCATTTACGATAGCATTTAATAAGCGCCTATTAGCAGTTCAGCGCTGCTTTTCTTGCTGGTTGGGGTCAGAAGTGCAGCGCTAAATATCCAGAGTTTACGGTCATGTATACATAAATTATAAGTTTAAAATATCAAGAAAAATTTAAACTACAGTACAACCGGAATTTTTAACGGGGAATAACATTTGATGCATCATGGGTCAAGACCATAATTAAAGTATATAATTACCGTAAAATAAACCAATCAATAAACCAATCAAATAATTCTACATGCATTTTTGCACTGGTTCAAAGGGTTGTGTTGAAGTCTCTGTTGTGGTGATGGTATATATATGGTGGCCTTACATGCTAGCTGCTAAACCAACTGTCCTTAGCTCTAAGCTCGTCAGGACACACCCACTTGACATTTAATTATCAAAGCGTCCAAATAATTAGATAAAATCAGCTTGAATTTTACTCTCTCGACATTTCGACCACAATGTAGACACTCTAGCTTTTACCAATATTCCTGATGAAGGCAAGAGTATCTAGAAATTATTCCTGATGAAGGCTAGAGTAGTAATTATTCCTGATGAAGGCTAGAGCATCTAGTCATTACTCCTGATGAAGGCTAGAGCATCTAGTCATTATTCCTGACATTATTCCTGATTCCTGATGAAAGCTAGAGCATCTAGTCATTATTCCTGATGAAGGCTAGAGCACCTAGTCATTATTCCTGATAAAGGCTAGAGCTTCTAGTCATTATTCCTGATGAAGGCTAGAGCATCTAGTCATTATTCCTGGTGAATGCTAGAGTATCTAGTCATTATTCCTGATGAAGGCTAGAGCATCTAGTCATTATTCCTGATGAAGGCTTGAGTATCTAGTCATTATTCCTGATGAAGGCTAGAGCATCTAGTCATTATTCCCGATGAAGGCTAGAGCATCTAGTTATTATTCCTGATGAAGGCTAGAGCATCCAGTCATTATTCCTGATGAAGGCTAGAGCATCTAGTCATTATTCCTGATGAAGGCTAGAGCATCTAGACATTATTCCTGATGAAGACTAGAGTATCTAGTCATTATTCCTGATGAAGGCTAGAGGATCTAGTCTTTATTCCTGATGAAGGCTAGAGCATCAAGTCATTATTCATGATGAAGGCTAGAGCATCTAGTCATTATTCCTGATGAAGGCTAGAGCATCTAGTCATTATTCATGATGAAGGCTAGAGCATCTAGTCGAAATGTCGAGAGAATACAACTTCAAGTTGATGATTGAGAAGATTATTGTAATGCTTTATATCTACTGAGAGTTCATTGAGTGCTACAAACCTGCTTGAAAGCCATCTATGACAATATAAATTACATTGAGTTACAGGACTTGTTTCAGTTATAGGTGTAGTTAGCTGCATTGCTGGCCGAGTTTGGGCACAGCATGACCTAGTCCCACACATCAGACATTTTCTTTGTGCTCTTCTTTCAGGGAGATAAGGAGGAGAGGACAGAGAAGGAAAAAATATGAGAGAATCCACATCCTCGTCAGACCAATAGGATTTTAGTTGTCACATGACATGAGTAGCTCACGAGGTTTTCAACATCCTTGCTGGACCAATAGGATTTTAGTTGTCACATGACATAAGTAGCTCACAAGCTTTGATAAGATTTTTAGAACCTACAAATATTATATATACCTTATAATATCAGATAAACAGCTGCATTAATCACTATGTTTGGGGCCCACAACTTACACTTTTAGCCAGATCACCAGCACCATATCTGCTCGTAAAATGTACAGATCATCATGTAAAACACATGGACATTTAACTAATTGACCACCACAAGTTCCTGTAATGACCACCAAAAGTTCCTGTAAGTATAAATTTGACAAGAAGAGATATTGAAAACGAACCAATCTGTTAAGACTGGATTCTTTATCTGCACATGCCCAGTAGACTTCGTTACTTACAAACTCAACCAAGCTCTCAGTTGACAAAGTAGGTACAAATGCCTCTCGACTATAAAATACATGTTTGTGGTTATGGCTTTGGAGCTCCATAGATTTTGCACACTTCACTGTATGGACTTGATTACACCTCAAAGGATGGATCTCTCTGTGTGATTTTGACACTAAAAATGTTGCAGAGGTATAACAAGTGCCAAACCTGGGTCAGTCCATATCATCCTTGTATTCATCACCTCAGCTACTAGATATGATATCTATGGCCTGGGTCAGTCCATATCATCATGTGTATTCATCACCTCAGCATACTCTGGCTATGTATCTAGTATCTATCTCTCTATGCACTGCACTTTCAACTGTACAATGATATAAATGGTCACTCACCTTAAATAATGCAGGCTTATATAAATTAGGAATGGTCGTCATAGTGAAGAAAACGATTGAAAGAAGGTCTGGTCTCCCATGGAATTCGGCATCCCAACTTTTGGCACCCCCATACAGAATACTCTTATGGTATTTGTCATCCCACATGCCACTCCATCAGGGAATATCCATCCCCACCAATGTCGACAGCAATAGCAAAGAATCCCAGCTAGTGCTAGGAATGGCTAGGGCTAGAGCTAGGAAGAGCTAGGGCTTGAACTAGGAAGGGCTAGAGCTAGGGCTAGGAAGGGCTATAGCTAAAGGCAGAACTAGAGCTAGGAAGGGCTTGGGAAGGGCTAGAGCCAGGCTAGAGCTAGGGCTAGAGCTAGGGCTAGAATTAGGGCCAGGGCTTGGAATAAATCAAAAGTAGGCACTTGAGCATTGCCTTTGGTGGCACAATATTCAATTCAGTTTCTAAAATCTGTGTGGTAGTTCTTTAAGGTCTGACTACCATGAAGTGGAAGTTGATACTCTCTTTTCTACTTGTTGACTGTCCACAAATTCAAGGCCAATGTTTGACTTCACTGACAACCATTACTCCCTAGACATCAATGGCTTGGCAATTGGCGAGTTATCACTGACCTTTATGACCCTGGTTTATGTCATCATGCATTCCATTTAAATAAACAAGCTCTAACCTGTGGCGGAAGAAACTACGCTGGCAAGGATGTTAAGTTTTTTAAAGCAATACCAAATCCATTAGTGTGTTTGGCTCAGGGATGCATTATTACGGGAAGAACTCTGATGACACAACTGATGACACAACTGAGCAGAGTAAAGGATGTTTTACCAGCTAATATGCACTCATGTGTTGTGTACCGCATCCCTTGTAGCTGTGGGAAATACTACATAGGGGAGGCCATCAAGACCATCAGAAGACTGGAGGCCAGAGTGAAAGAACATCAAGAGCCTGTAGAAGGTGTGCTAAAGAGAAGTCTGCAATTGCTGTACATGCATGGGATAATGGACATCCTATTTAGTGGGAGGAAGCCATATCTTGGACCAGGCCAGAAGACGAAGGAACTGCTAGTGAAACAGGCATTGCATATTAGCCTAGCATCAAAGTGTGAGCGGTTCAATCAAGACTGTGGAATAGACCCGCCTGGCTGCTGGGGAGCCACTCTCGAGAGCCTGAACTTGAAGCCACGATCCGATCACCATAATTATTTATTAATTTTTATTTATTTATTTGTTGTTGTTGTTGCTGCTGCTGCTGTTTTTGTTGTTGTTGTTGATTATTATTATTACTCTACTACTACTACTACTCCTACTACTACTACTACGATTAATTTTATTACATTTATTTATATTTATTTGTTTATATATTAAATTTATTTATTATTATTATTATTATTATTATTATTATTATTATTATTATTATTATTATTATTATTATTATTATTATTATTATTATTATTATTATTATTATTATTATTATTATTATTATTATTATTATTATTATTATTATTATTATTATTATTATTATTATTATTATTATTATTATTATTATTATTATTATTATTATTATTATTATTATTATTATTATTATTATTATTATTATTATTATTATTATTATTACTATTATTATTACTATTATTATTACTATTATTATTACTATTATTATTACTATTATTATTATTATTATTATTATTATTATTATTATTATTATTATTATTATTATTATTATTATTATTATTATTATTATTATTATTATTATTATTATTATTATTATTATTATTATTATTATTATTATTATTATTATTATTATTATTATTATTATTATTATTATTATTATTATTATTATTATTATTATTATTATTATTATTATTATTATTATTATTATTATTATTATTATTATTATTATTATTATTATTATTATTATTATTATTATTATTATTATTATTATTATTATTATTATTATTATTATTATTATTATTATTATTATTATTATTATTATTATTATTATTATTATTATTATTATTATTATTATTATTATTATTATTATTATTATTATTATTATTATTATTATTATTATTATTATTATTATTATTATTATTATTATTATTATTATTATTATTATTATTATTATTATTATTATTATTATTATTATTATTATTATTATTATTATTATTATTATTATTATTATTATTATTATTATTATTATTATTATTATTATTATTATTATTATTATTATTATTATTATTATTATTATTATTATTATTATTATTATTATTATTATTATTATTATTATTATTATTATTATTATTATTATTATTATTATTATTATTATTATTATTATTATTATTATTATTATTATTATTATTATTATTATTATTATTATTATTATTATTATTATTATTATTATTATTATTATTATTATTATTATTATTATTATTATTATTATTATTATTATTATTATTATTATTATTATTATTAATTTTAATTTTATTACTATTGTTGTTGTTGTTGTTGTAGTTTTTATTGTTGTTATTATTATTATATTATTATTATTAAATATAATTATTATTATATTATTAATTTGTTTATTATTTAATTTTATTATTTTTTATTGTTATAATTTTTTTCCCCCCCAGTATATATATATTTTTAATGTACATCTGGTGCACGTGCTCACATGTGCCTAGCGTGTGTGCCGGTCCACGAGTTGGACATGTGTGCCGAGTCATGTTCTGGGCGTGTGTACTGATAGCACATGGTGGATAGCTAAGACCGGTATATAGCAGGCTCACGCGAGCCTTAGCATTTCATTGTTCCTGATGAAGGATAGAGCATCTAGACGAAACGTCGAGGGAATACAATTTGTTTAGAAGGTTATTATAATACTTATTTATTGACTTAGTTTAGACTTACTTTATAATTTTATTATCAACTATAAAGCATTATCACCTCTAAAGTAGGAAACATCCTTTCTGTATATTCCCAATCATTACCTAATGGCCTCCTATGACAGTCGAAACATTGAGGGAGCAATCTGATTATTGAGAAGATGAATTATCTCAACTGAGGGTTCATTGAGGGTTCATTGGGAAATTTCAATGTGGAAAGGGAAAATAAAATTTATGTGCTATTAATAGTTAGGAAATAAGATTCTACTCTATATGGACACAGGGAGAAGGCCATTTTGACTGGATCCATGTTTTAACCAACAATAACTGACTCAATTACTCATGTCTCATAGAATGATGCCTTTTTACCTACACACACAGCTGGTGCAGTCCTTGCAAAATCCTGGATCCAACTTTGAGGGAAGCCGTGGGGAAATTTGAAGGGAATGTTGATCTTGCCAAAGTGGACATTGATGAGCTTCCCATGTCTTATGACGTATCGTCCATCCCTGCTGTGATTGGCTTTGTGAATGGTGTGAAGAAGTCTGGCTTTGTTGGTGCAGTGGACCAGAAAACTATTACAAACTTCTTACAAGAACTACTCGTAGATAAATGATACGTGATATTTATGTTTTGGTAGCTATATATATACCTGTAATATACAGCTAGAAGGTGAAGTTTCAACTGCATTGCAATCATTATTATAAGGACTTGTTCACAGATGGACAAAAAGCATCTGGGCTCTATATACCTCTATTACAAACTAGCTTCAGGCTGGAATTCAAAGTTTTAAAGTGGGAAGTACATATATATCTATAGGATTTTGTTACCCCTTAATTAAGGGTATGATTTTCATAGGTCAGGCTCTGGGATTCATGGGGTTTAAACAACACCACCTATGAAGTTAATGTTTGTAACAAAAATGTTGCTCTTGAGATGTGTTTTCTAGTGGTCTATTTAATTGGCGTATAGCTTCTATGCATTCCAGATATCAGCTGGAATGTTGGTCTACAGTCCCTCATCCTGAAAGAAAAAACAACAATTACCCGGCAATGAGTAGAGCTAAGTGCTTCCCTGCATGTTTGTCCCTTGGGGGTTATTAGCATGTTTGCCTAGTGACAGAGTGGCCCTATTCATATAACCACTACTGAGTTCAACATAATGATGGTCTGTCCCAGGCTGTCTGACAAAGGCAATGTTTATATATTGAGAAGTAAAATCTGACTCCATAAAAAAGAGTATTAAATGCACTTTAGAATGATATCAAAAGTGTGGAGTAATAATAATTAGGGGAGATATAATTTTTGGTAAGGCCAAATGTTTAGAACGAGGCCTCAAAGTTACCTTCTTCATGAAATTAGTGATGGAGGTGCATGGGTAAAAGTTAGCATAACTAGACAAATTGGAAGCTTTAACTAAATCTGGAACTTCAAATCTAGCTTCTGCACATGTTTTGCTATTATTAAGGCAGAAAGTTTTAAAATTGTTTTTGAACATTTATATATAGTCAGCAACTTCTACCACACCTTAACACAGCTGCTGTAGAAGAGGTCCATCTATGTTTTATCACAGCACTATATACACCCCCAGCCATTATGATGATGGTTAATGTTATTGAAATATATTTTGAATTGAAAAATAGTGTGCTGGTGTAGGTCAATACTAATTAAACGATCCTTAACTATTTAAAATCATAGACGCTCCAGGAGTATATATATTGCAAGGTAAATCATCTATTTGGTTGTGGTGAGTACAGGTTTGTTGCCATTAAAAAAAATATTAATATTCTAACTGGCCAATAGTGTGTTTTTGTTTTTGTTCTTGTTTAAAGTTGCTTTTCTTGTTTTTTGGGGTTATTGCTGTTTTTTTTGGTTGTCTGTTTCTTTTGTTGTTGTCGGTTACTTTTGTTTTTCCTATATATTATATAAAGCTAGCTAAGTGGTGTATTACACCAACTCTGAGCTGCAGGACCTCCAGGAATTTAATTACTTTTCTCTCTAATGTTTACTTATGGTTGATAGTACAATTGTAGGGGCAGCACATGTCATGCCTTGCTGCTATTGTTGAGTGTACCCATGCTCCAGCCCCTTTAAGGGGTTTGTACCAATTGCACAGGAGAACTACACCAACCCAACATCTAAGGTAAAAGATCAGCTTGAGTTTCCTTTGGACTTTGAAACAATTGAAAACTTCACAAAGAGAACAGTAGAATTGAGCGAGGATCATTAGGAGGATAACACTTTTGTTGGCTTCTTAGCATTGTGGACTTAAATGATCAATTGAGGAATATCGGTGAGTGCAGTTATCTCTTGGTTTGAACCCCTATTTCAAAAGGGCAGCCAAAAAACAAAAACAAAGCTTATATCTCAGATAAAAAACTGACTTTGACAGCATTTTGGATCATAAATGGAACCTAAAACACTATGAGCATACCTCTAAATTCTTTGCGAAGGTAGTAAACTTGGACTAAAAACCGTTAAAACTGTGAATTACCGTGTTCAGATCTTGTACCTACATTAACTATCTTGTTTAGGCAAGTTAAAGGTTACTTAGATGTGTATAGCTATCTAAGTAAACTTTAGCTTGTCTATAGACACACCCTACACATCTAACTAAAGTTTAGCTTGTCTATATTTAAGCAACACATATCCAAGTCGCCATTAGTTATTATACACACCACGGCACATATCTAAGCAACCTTTAACTTGTCTATATATACGCACCACATATCTAAGTTAACTTTAGCTTTTCTATATACGCACACCACATATCCATGTATCTCTATACACACACATTCTACACATATCTAACTTACCTTTAGCTTATCTCTATATACACTCACACACACACCACATATTATGTAGATATGTAAGTTACATTTTGCTTGTCGAAAATGTACATCACATATCTAAATAAACTTAAGTTTGAGTATATATGCATACCCCATATGTAAGTAGCTTGAGATTGTATAAATATATGTACACACCAATTGTTTTTATTTATTCATTATCTACAACTGTTGCAAGCTAGCCCTAGCTTTCACTGTGTATGTGTAAGATTATTTTATCATCTACAACTGTTGGAAGCTAGCCCTAGCTTTCACTGTGTATGTGTATGAACCTATAATTATTAGATTATCTACAACAGTTGGAAGTTAGCTATAGCTTTCACTGTGGATGTGTATGTTATTAGATTATCTACAACTATTGGAAGCTAGGTATAGCTTTCAATGTGGATGTGGATGAACTTATAATTATACAACTCTTTCAAGTGGATGTGCATGAAATTAGAATATCTACAACTGTTGGAAGCCAGCTATAGCCTTTACTGCGGATGTCTATGAAATCATAGTTATTAGATTATCTACAACTATTGGATGCCAGCTATAGCCCTCAGTGTGTATGTGTATGAACTTATAATTAATTATTAACTATAACTATTGGAAGCTAGCCATCAGTGTTTATTTATTAGATTATCTATATATAACTGTTGGAAGCTAGCACTGTGGATGTGGATGTTATTAGATTATCTACAACTATTGGAAGGTAAGTATAGCTTTCAATGTGGATGTGGATGAACTTATAATTATTTGATTATCTACAACTCTTTCAAGCTGGCTACAGCCTTCACTGTGGTGTGTATGAAATTAAATATTGGAAGCTAGTATAACCTTCACTGTAGATGTATGAAATTATAGTTATTAGATTATCTACAACTGATGGAAGCCAGCTATAGCCTTCAGTGTGTATGTGTATGAACTTACAATTATTAGATTATCTATATACAGCTGTTGGAAGTTAGCTATAGCCCTCAATGTGAATTTAAATATTAGAAGCTAGCTATATCCTTCGCTGTATGAAATAATTACCTAGTATAAACCTCTTTTCTTATGGAACCACTTAGCTATGGATGTATCCAGTGGAATATTCTGCAATATCTTGTGCTGGATGTCTTTATAGGACAAGACTAAGGAAATCTTAACATTACGCTTGTCTATATATACACCCCCCATATCTAAGTAGCCTTTAGCGTGTTTATATATATATACACACACCTGTGTCAACAGACAACAGACTCACATCCCTCACACTTAGATCAGACAACAGACTCACACCACACACACTAGGATGAGAAAACATACTCAGGTAAGAAGAATCTTGTGGTTATGACTTTGAAGCTCCATAGATTCTGCACACTTCATCATATGAACTTGAAGCTAAAATTGGGGCAGCTCAAAATCTGGGTGCCTGAACTTGCTACTGGTGTGGTTCCTAATTGAAATGTGCTAATTATAAGTGTGGTTAAAAAGAGCTGTTCTCTATGCAATGAGTTTTTCATAGGATAAGCACATAGCTTATAGAACCCTAATGAATATCAACGTTCTGCATTGCAACCCATCATCCTATCAGACAATTTCAGAGGCCCTTGCATCACCTACATAACCAAGAATAATGAATATAATTTGACTTCACAAAATGTAAAGGGAATAAGTACATCTTAATTTGCTCAAATTGTTTTCTATACCACCTCACTCTGGTGAAGAGCAAGGCATCCCTTTATTAAAAGATAAATCTTCGGTTCACATAAAATCTGTTTTTAAGAAGGTATACAATTGATTTTTATCTAGTAAAAATAATACAAAATCTCCACATCATATTAGAACAAGATCTAACTCTAACTTCGGCAAGGAAGGGATTCTCTTTGAGGTAACACCATCCTCCCTCCTTCCCTTGCCTTGCTTAACTATGTAATATATACTTGGGTAATTCAGTGGCAACAAAATTTCAGTTCCAAAAAATCTAACATGGTGAATATTAGTTAGCCCCTCTAGATCTAAAATGCTGGAAGGAGAAAAGTTTCAAGTGTTTCTACAGTCAGTCTGTACTGGGTGACCCTTCCTAAAAAAAGTCCTGTATCCCCCTGTTTGGTTATAACAATAAACACGTAGAGTGTTGATTATGCATTCTGCATGAAGAATAGTTGTGGCTTCCACACAACATTACAACCTATCGTGGGTGGAGGTGGGGGGAAGCCCATTCATGCAATCTCTGTAGTATTTATATATAGGTTCATTCTGAATCAGATAACACAGTCTGACACAATCTCAGGGTTGCTGTGCTAACAACTCTAACATTGGTTCTTCTGCGATATTTTGAAAATGAGTACTGCTACAGGCAATGAGTGTGAAAATACGTATGATATGGTGGACAATGTAGTTTATTCTGCTCATCTCAAATTAACTGAACTCGATAAAATGTCTGTCCCAATGGACACACTGCTGGCTAAAGGAAAAGATACAAGGATAAACGCAGAGTAAGAGCAGTTCAGGTCAGCTTTGGGGGCCGCTACTGTTAAGATTACCGAAAACAAAAAGAAGGAAATTATTTCAATAACGAAAAAGTGTGGAAAGATTATCATTATCCTCATAGCTTTGCTAGTAGCTATTGCAGCAGGTGTAGCTGCAACTGCTTCTTATGTGAAGGTTTCCCAACTCGGTGCTGCAATAGCTGTACTCCATTCAACCTCATAGGAGACTGCCATGGCTATTACTGTCAACATCACTGAACTGGCTGCAAGTGTTCATACATTAGAGAGCGCCACCAAAGCTGCAATAGCTCTACTACAGTCAACCTCATCCAGCCAGGAGACTACCATGGCTATTACTGTAAACATCACTGAGCTGGCTGCAAGTGTGTTCAAACATTAGAGAGCACCACCAAAGCTGCATTAGCTCTACTCCAGTCAACCTCATCCAGCAAAGAGACCACCATGGCCAACTGTCAACATCACTGAGCTGGCTGCAAGTGTTCAAACTCTACAGAGCACCATCAAAACACAGTTCAATAATTTTGAAATCAAACTCAACACTACCAAAAATAATAACAAAGCTCGTGATCTTGTTTTTTAAAATATATTTCTGAGGCTGGACATGCATTCAATTCTTGTGCTGCTATTTGGCAACTTTTCCCTTCTTCTCCCTCGGGCAACTATTACATCAGGTCCTCCAATGGCTCTGCACTTCTTATGTATTGTGACATGACCAGGTCATGTGGAGGTAATGCTGGAGGGTGGATGAGAGTAGCTGGACTGGACCTGACCGACTACACTACCCAGTGTCCTAGTGGTCTCACACTCTTCTCAAGCCCCCGTCATTCGTGTAGAATAAGAAGCGCTAATGCAAATCTTTGCTCTTCAGATATATTCACTGTGGGTGGTATCGAATATTCTAAGGTTTGTGGAAGAGTCAGAGCTTACCAGGTAGGAGCTCCAGATGCTTTTGGAAATAATATTCAAGGTTCAACAGGCGTAGATTAGGAATAGAAAACATCTATCTATGTGGATGGTGTAAGTCTCACTCATGGAACCCCAAGGCAGCCATTTGCTTGTGGACGAATTGAAGCCCAGTTTGCTCGCTTAAAATGTCCCTGCAAATTTAGTAGTAACCCACCTACTCAACCATATGTGGGTGAAGATTATTTCTGTGGTTCAGCTGCTAATGATGGTACTGCTAGCATATTTCATGCTAATGACCCTCTGTGGGATGGGGACAGTTGTGGGTCTCAGAAACCATGCTGCTCCTTTAACAATCTCCCTGGTTCTACAAGCAGTTTCAACATCCCACCACTGATGATATAGAGATGAGGGTGTGTCGACGACGATCAGGAGAGAGAAGATGAAGACATTGCCATTGAAGTGGTAGATATTTATGTTCAGTAGTGAAGACCTCAACTCCTACTTCTCTACCAACTCAGTAGATAGTCATAAATTAAAGAGAAATACATTGTGTATGTATATATAGCTAAGGATGCATGAATGATTGATTGATAGTTTTTTATATCACTATATAATTCCAGGGGAAGCCTTGGTTTCATCGGGGTTATATTATACTTTTACAAAGAAAGTCAGATTTGATATAGAGATGCCCCCTTGGGAATAGCATACACAATACTTGGTATTTTCAGTTGTTTAGGGATATACATGCATGCATTTTTTACATACCCAGGGTAACACACAGTTAACCGAGTAACCACGTCATTAAGTATTATAATGCATGGGGCAGAGTTATTTTCAGTGATCGCGAAAAACCCCTGAAGTTGGGATAAAAAATATATATATATATATACGACTTCAAAGGCAAAATTACAAACAAGAGTATTTAACACAGATTATTTAAAATAAAGTCTATCTTGTTATCAAATATGAAAACGTGCACAACTAAATATATGATAGAACTCAGCAGCTGACTGATCACAAAATTTTCACACACAGGATATGTCTCGATTGTGGAAAAGATCACTTGATCTACATATTGCAAAGTGAAAGACATGATAATGTACATCGTGTTTACAGATGTCTGTGATTTTGTCTCACTCGAACCCATAAGTTGCTCTTAAAAGCAGGGCCATTATGGAAATTGTTTACCTCGTATGCTTCTTCTCGAGTTTGTCTGTGGATGAGGTAGTTAGCTCAGGCAGTTTCGTCAATTTTGAAGGTATCCTGAATCATACAGGCCAGAGGTAAGCAGTCACATAGATGGAGGCACAGAGTGGCATTTGGAGTTCGAAAAACTTCAACATCATTAGCCCCGAAGCTAAGCGGTGTGTTAGTTATGAGATTTAAGAAATGATCATTAGTATTTTTTACTTTTTTTAAATTTTTTTACTTGTGGTTACAACGTCAAGAAATTGACGAGTGGCATTTACGCACGCAATCACCTTTTTGATTAAGCATTAAAAATGTATTACCTGGGTTTTGGGTGTTTTTTTTAATACAAAAGTGGATGAGACAAAAGTGTACAAACACAAACCAAGCATGAGGGTGGACAATTTAGGGCATTGAAAATCAACGCCTTCAATTTTGCACCCACGTGTCCGACCAGGTAATATATTTTTAACGCCTAGGTGATTGCGTGCGTAAGAGCTTCCTCATTTTCAATTTTTTGGCACTTAGTTATTTTGGCGGAGGTTGAGGCGATTCAGGCTTTTGAGGTCCCTCCAATTTAGAGTCTAGTAACTTGCCTATAGTTATACCTATGAAATATATTTTATTATCGAAAGAGAGCACACAGAGACCTATCTTTTGAGCTATATATCAAGTCCATACCATGAAGTTTGCAGAATCTACGGATTTCTAAAATTGTAACCACAAGTTAAAAAAAATTAAATAAAAAATACTAACAACCCCCCCCCCCCTTAAAATCACCTTCTCAATAAGCAACTTCAATTTTTATTCACTCAATGTTTATACTAGATGCTCTACATCAGGAATAATGAGACGCTAAGGCTCACGTGAGCCTGTCATAGCTAGCTATCCACCACGTGCCTCGACATGCACCTAGCATGTGCACCGGATGTATAAAATATATTTTTTTTATTAAAAAATATAAATAAAACAACAATTACAATTTACATATAATAATTACATATAATAATAATAATAATAATAATAATAATAATAATAATAATAATAATAATAATAATAATAATAATAATAATAATAATAATAATAATAATAATAATAATAATAATAATAATAATAATAATAATAATAATAATAATAATAATAATAATAATAATAATAATAATAATAATAATAATAATAATAATAATAATAATAATAATAATAATAATAATAATAATAATAATAATAACAACAACAACAACAATAATAATAATAATAATAATAATAATAATAATAATAATAATAATAATAATAATAATAATAATAATAATAATAATAATAATAATAATAATAATAATAATAATAATAATAATAATAATAATAATAATAATATAAAATAATAATAATAATAATAATAATAATAATAATAATAATAATAATAATAATAATAATAATAATAATAATAATAATAATAATAATAATAATAATAATAATAATAATAATAATAATAATAATAATAATAATAATAATAATAATAATAATAATAATAATAATAATAATAATAATAATAATAATAATAATAATAATAATAATAATAATAATAATAATAATAATAATAATAATAATAATAATAATAATAATAATAATAATAATAATAATAATAATAATAATAATAATAATAATAATAATAATAATAATAATAATAATAATAATAATAATAATAATAATAATAATAATAATAATAATAATAATAATAATAATAATAATAATAATAATAATAATAATAATAATAATAATAATAATAATAATAATAATAATAATAATAATAATAATAATAATAATAATAATAATAATAATAATAATAATAATAATAATAATAATAATAATAATAATAATAATAATAATAATAATAATAATAATAATAATAATAATAATAATAATAATAAAGAAACAGATAATAAGTAAATAAAAATTTATAATAATGATCATCAGGGTTGGGGACGAGCCATTTCCCTAATCATCGCATGAACTGTGAAAGAAGGTTGGCTGAGTGGGGAGATGGACCTGAAGACCGTTGTAAAATGGGTAGACCATCTTGGAGAGAAGCTGATAGAGATGAGACAGGTAGTGGTGGAAAGAGAGAAGTCTGCCAAAGTATTTCATTAGTGGGAGATACACACAGAGAGGGCTCTGTGTCAGACACACACAGAGAGGGCTGGGTGGGAGACACACAGAGAGGGCTGAGTGGGAGACACACACACCGAGGGCTGTGTTGGAGATACACACAGAGAGGGCTGTGTGCGAGACACACAGAGAGAGGGCTGGGTGGGAGACACAGATAGAGAGTGCTCTGTGACAGACACAGAGGGCTGGGTGAGAATCACAGACACAGAGGGCTCGGAGGAGACACAATGGACTGAAGCAGGAGTCCCAGGAAGAGTGATAGGTTCCATAGCTGGAGATGGTGTTCTTGTTGGGCCTTTTTTGTTCCCTATGCATTAAATGTGGAAATTTCTATGTAAATTGACTCTACTAGCTAGCAGTAATGGCTGGCTGCAAGTACTATAGCTAGCTAGTACTAGTACTACATTAGCAATCTATACAATAGCATAATATTCTCAATCAGTGTAATTAGTAAGTGCATTATAAAACCATGAATCCTTCCCAACAATGATTATATTTAACCAAGGAAACTATCCTCCATACAGCAATCAATAGCATCATTAATTGCAAAGGCAGTAAAATAATGGTGCTCATTATAAAGTCTCTTATAAGTGGTTGTGGTCTATTAACACTTTTCTATCTTGTTTCTATCACATAGTCAAGCAGCCACTTATAAGAAGTTACTCAGAGTAACACCAGAATTACCCAATCATAGATGCCAAACTTTACCATATCTACATATTACTAAAGGAGACACACATCCCCATGCATAATGTATGCACACACATAGTTACATGCATCATTATGTCACTATTAATATACACACACATAGGTAGATGCATAGTTCTTATATATTTATATATGCACGCATAGATACATGCATCATTTGTCCCTATATATTTAATATTCACACACAGGTACATGCATCATATGTCCCTACATATTTAATATTATACACACACCATTACATGCATCATATATCCCTATGTATTTAATATGCATCATATATCCCTATGTATTTATATACACACACATAGATACATTTATATGTCGCTATGTATTTAATATACACACATAGATACATGCATCATATAAGTTTCCTGGTATTGTTGAACTGTGTTATCAAATATTGTCATAAGCATAAGCTTCTGAGGAAAATTACTATAATAATAATAATAATAATGATAATAATAATGATAATAATAATATAATAATAATAATAATAATAATAATAATAATAATAATAATAATAATAATAATAATAATAATAATAATAATAATAATAATAATAATAATAATAATAATAATAATAATAATAATAATAATAATAATAATAATAATAATAATAATAATAATAATAATAATAATAATAATAATAATAATAATAATAATAATAATAATAATAATAATAATAATAATAATAATAATAATAATAATAATAATAATAATAATAATAATAATAATAATAATACATGTAATAATAATGGTCTTGTCAGGAGTAACTCCTTCTGCTGTTCGTCCCCTATTTTTCAGCGGTACTTTGATGGCCCTGAACAAGAAGGATGGTGGTGTGAGACCTATAGCTATTGGCTGTACGCTGAGACGTTTGGAGGCAAAGTGCGCTGGCAGTCGTTTGAACCAGTATGAGCGCTGTTTTGTCACCTCGGCAACTGGGGTTTGGGATTCGTCATGGTGCTGAGGCTGTGGCTCACTCTGCTTGTATTTTCCTGCAGAATATACAGCCAGGTCAGGTTTTGTTGAAGCTGGATTTCTGCAATACTGATAAAATGTTAGCTGCAGTGGAGGAGTTGGCCCCATATTTACTCCCATTTGTCCATTCAGCTTATGCCTCTCCTTCTTCTCTCTTCTTTGGGAATGAGTCCATCCTGTCTTCTGAGGGAGTTCAACAGGGCGACCTCCTGGGCCCCCTTTTATTCTTATTCTGTCTCACCATCCACAGAATTACACTTCAGTTGATCTCCGAGTTTAACGTGTTCTATCTGGATGACTGTACTCTCGGAGGTAGTTTGAGCGAAGTGCTCCAGGATCTGGATGTGGTTGAGTCTGCAGCTCAGGAGGTTGGTTTGCAACTGAACCGGAACAAGTGTGAGCTCATTTGTCCCCACCCAGCAACATTGGGGGAGGCTGCTCCAGGGCTCAGGGTAGTCAATCCGGAGGTGGCCACTCTTTTGGGGTTCCCTATCGGTGGTAATGCCGGTATTGAAGCAACGATCAATGCCAAGATCGATTCCTTGGGGTTTATGGGCAGCAGACTCACACACTTTCACGCCCATGATGCCTTCTGTCTCCTTCGCCATGCCTTCTTGATTCCAAAGCTCTTATATTCCTTGAGAACCACCCCTTGTTTTCTTTCACCACACTCCATGATTTTGATTCATTGCAATGCTCCATCCTGAGTGAGATCTCCAACATTTCTCTTGATGTCAATGACCCAGCTTGGGCTCAGGCTTCTCTCCCAGTAAGTTTTGGTGGTCTTGGGATCAGAAGTGCCATGTTATGCTTGCTTCTTCTGCCTTTTTGGCATCAGCAAACGGTGCTTTCGATCTTATTCATCAGATCCTTCCTACTAGTCTTCATTTTAATTACAGTGATTGTGACTCAGCTTTGGAAGTTTGGAGCCTTGGTCACAATAACCTTCCTCCCGATAACACTAGCTGTTTGCAACAAAAGGCTTGGGACAATCCTCACGTGAAGATGGCATATGCTTCCCTTTTAGATTCTGCAGTGGATTTAACATCTCGTGCGAGGCTTCAGGCTGCAGCTTGCAAGGAGTCTGGAGCATGGATTCACGCCCTTCCCATTTCCTCACTGGGGCTTCGTATGGATGACGATGTCATCAGGGTTGCTATGGGTTTACGCCTAGGGTTACCCATCTGTCACCCTCACTCATGTCATTTGTGTGGTCTTAATGTTGACAAGTACGGCACACATGGCCTCAGTTGTAAGTATAGCCAAGGGCGTCACTCCAGACACGGGGAAGTGAATGAGATCATCTGGTGGTCCTTGACAGCCATCAAGGTTCCCTCGCACCTGAAGCCTCCGGGCTTGTCACGTTCTGATGGTAAGCGTGCGGATGGGGCTTCCGTCATTCCCTGGAAGAATGGGCGTATTTTGGTATGGGATGCTACAATTGTAGACACCTTCGCTCCGTCCTATGCCTCCTTGTCTTCTGATGGCCCTGGCTCTGTGGCAAGCAATGCCGAATACCGTAAGAGGATAAAATACTCCTCTTTTGCTGTCTCCCTTTTTTTTTGTGCCAATCAGGATCGAGATGGCTAGTTCATTTGGCAAGTCTGCAGGTCATTTCTTTTTGGATTTGGGTATATAACCGTCTCAAACGGGAAACAGATGATACCCGCTCCTGGTTTTTCCGTTCCCAGCGGATTGCAGTAGCCGTTCAGCGAGGTAATACTGTAGCTGTGCTAGGCACCTAATGACGATTATTTTTTATAAGTTGTCTATTAAGTTTTAATGTTTGTTTGTTATTCTGTTTATTGGATATTGTATTTAATATTGTATTATTTCTCATATGAATAATAATAATAATAATAATAATAATAATAATAATAATAATAATAATAATAATAATAATAATAATAATAATAATAATAATAATAATAATAATAATAATAATAATAATAATAATAATAATAATAATAATAATAATAATAATAATAATAATAATAATAATAATAATAATAATAATAATAATGCATGTAATAATAATAATAATAATAATAATAATAATAATAATAATTATAATAATAATAATAATAATAATAATAATAATAATAATAATGACGATGGTGATGATGATAATAATAATAATAATAATAATATAATAGTCATAGTAATAATAATAATAATAATAATAATAATAATAATAATAATAATAATGCTACTACTACTACTACTACTATTAATAAAATCACTTTCTCAATAATCAACCAAATTTGATGATGATGATGATGATGACAATAATAATAATAAAGTATTAGTAATATTAATAGTATACTAATAATAACAACAACAACAACAGCAATAATACTAGTCACCTTCTCAATAATCAACCAAATTTTATTCACTCGATGTTTTGACTAGATGCTCTAGTCTTCATTGGAATAACAACAACAACAACCACTACATCATTAATATTATTATAACCTAATTTCTCTCGATGTTTTGACTAGAATCATCAGGAATAATTATGAGGAAACAAAACAAACAAACGAAACAACAAACCTTTGTGCTTATAACAATATAATTATAATTAAATGACTGGATTTGGTGGAGGGAAGGAGGGGGGTGGGGATTTTCTTTCAGGACCTATATACCACCCCACTCTGAACCCCTTTCCTTTGTAGGAGGCTCAGTACATACCAAATATAACACTATTATTCATGATAAAAAAGTGTAAAGAGAAGCAGAACCAAACAATATTGAATGAGAGGCAGTCACTTCCACGATTAAAACTTGAGAAGTAAGGAGTAACGTAGGAGGCAACCACTACTGTTTGAATTAGGTTGTCTAATCACTGTTTCTCTAACCACTGTAAAAAAACTAACAACAAACTATGACTTTACAGTAACCATCAACTTAAAATTGTAAGTTGATTATTGAGGTTATTGTAATGTTATTATGAACTGAGAGTTCATTGATAATCTATATCTATTGCAACACCGCTGCCTGACTATAATAAATCAATTATAGATATCCTATTACAATGATGACCATCTCAATAATGAATTTCATTACAGTTTCAAGTTGATTATTAAGGTTTTTGTAATATCCGTGTCCATGTCAATTGAGAGTTCTATTTGTCCTGTGTGTTTTGGATGCACACTCCCTTAGTTTCTAATTGCTTTGGGTTTTCTTGCTGTGAGGTAAGGTCATCAAATTCTCTGTTCCTCTGCTTCTTTCTCTAACTCAAGCAATTCCACCAAAGACTAGTCGTAACTCAGTGCTATAGAATGCATGACCTTTTTCCATTTACCATGGGGAAAAGGAAAACGATCGACAATGTGAGAGTTGATGTACAGTTGGACAGGAAATTTCCATGTTCATGCTGTCAGTAATTTGACCCAGGAGATGGAGTTCCAGACTCATGATTCCCTACTGCATGCCGACCCTGACTGGTGGCTAAAGATCACACACTTGGTAGAGAAAAATGTAAAACTTCCTTGTCCACCTATCCCTAGAACAAGAAGAAGCTGTGTTACTTTACCAACTCTGATCTCAGTTGAGGCTAGATGGAGGCATTGTTCTCGTTCCAAATTTAACAGATTTACAAAAAACTGTGCAGTCAATCTGTCAAGAATCTTGTCCACAGATAATTAGTCGTGAACCTGAAAATGGTCGGAGCAGCAGAGTCTATGAAAAGGGAGTCTCGTAGTTGCTGGACCCCAGCAAGCAGTCGCTTGTGAATATCCAAGTTACTGGGTCAGCAACATTCTATTAACTAGGCAGTGACCTACATATGATGTCACTTTTATGATGTCACATGTGCAAGTCATGTGACTGGTTCAAATGGCAGACTTGGTGCTACAAATTGGTTGCCTTCTTTTCAAGATTCTGAGGAATATTGTGCAGAAAAGTATGTCAACTTTTACAAGAGAAATACAAGAAAGATTGAAGCATACAAGAAGCACTGTCCCCACAAAACCAAGCTACCAGAACTTCAATATGGAGAGGTGGACTTCTGTTGTGTTCATGGAAGCAGGCAGCACAAAACCAAGGCCCACAACTGGCTCTATACAAAGCACCAACAACAACTGGTTCTATACCAAGCACCAACAACAACTGGCTCTAGCAATACCAAGTACCAACAACAACTGGTTCTAGCAATACTAAGCACCAACGTCAACTTGATCTCTACAAATCACCAACAACATTTGGCTCTATACAAGGCACCAACAACAACTGGCTCTAGTAATACCAAGCATCAACAACAACTGGCTCTAGTAATACCAGGCATCAACAACAACTGGCTCTAGTAATACCAAGTATCAACAACAACTGGCTCTAGTAATACCAACAAACAACAACTGGCTCAAGTAATACCAAGCACCAATAACAACTGGCTCTATACCAAGCACCAAACAACAACTGGGACAACAGTCAAAGAAAACCAATTTTGGTTACATGAAATGCTAATGGAATGATTATGTGACTACCCTGGTAAAATAGAGTCAGCCAGTGGCCAGTTAAAAAGCAATGGCGTGTAAATATAGCTTGCTAGCGTGCCTATTGCATAAATAGAAGAGGCTAGAAATTCTTACCAACTATCCTATTCAGTTTTATCTAATCCTTGAGAAGCTCATGCAGGTTTATAAACCTCCCTCTCTCTAGACATTATTCTCGTCAATATGAATGCAGCAAAGGTAGTCCTGCATGAGCTTCATGTTGATCATGCCAATCTTGAATGCATTATTAGGTTACCTAATAATCTAAGCAAGTTTCAGCCCCTCCAGTATTTTCTCTCGATGCACATTTTCTAACTGCTTTCCTCTTACTCTATACAAAGTTAACACAATATCCAGTTGCTGCTTTGTTATTAAGGCCCTTGGTAGAGGGTCAACTTTCAAATGTGGTAACATTTCCACATGATAAATGTACAAAAGTATAAATTGCGGAGATTACCTGTAGGTCATTTTTCTTCTTCTTGGAACAAGATTCTCAGTAAACCTACTGAGTGTTAACTATATAATGTGCTAGAAATAAATACAGCTGCATTAGCTATACACTTGCAGTATATAGTCTTGTATACATACCGGTATATACAGAGTATTAAACTCAAGCACAAACCACTGTTAGCTGAATAGGGTAATTTTTGAGTTGCTGCCACAGGCTGGTCCACAGCCGGCTAAATGAGGAGGTTTTACCATGCCACCAGAGCATGCGCTCTCAAACTTTTCTCTCCACAGAATGAGACTTTCATGAAAGCGATTGAACATTAACTTCTTTGCAGAGAAAGCATGTAGCCAGCTCAGCTATGCTCGAAGTCACACCCACGTACACCCACATGCACACCCACATGTGGCTGCTGCACCAGGTCAGCTAGGCTCAAAGTCATACACATGCACACATGTACACACATATACACACCTACATCACTTATTCGGTTGTACCTCCTTACCAATTCTTGTGGTGGTTGATTTAAGAAGCAGCCATGGTGGCATACGTATAATTGCAAAATTATTGTGAACAATGTACATACTCTAAGCATATTATAATACCACAACAAGGAAAAGTAACATATCAGACTAGGTGTTTTAGGTTGGATTTTAGAATGCGTCTCCCACCATTAGGTTAACCTTTTTGATACTGTATGTGTGTGTGTGTATGTGTGTATTATGTGGGGATGGGGGTGGTTCATAGATTGATGGACAAACAAATAAGGACCAAAAATATAGAAAACAGGAACTTCATTGAATTCCTCTTCAAAATATACTTAAACCAAATATATGCACTTGCTTATGAACTAAACTACTGCACACCATTGTACAGCCAGGTAATTGATGATCCTTATATACCAGGAAAAATATACAGAAAGCAAATAGATGCACATGCTTATGAGATCAACTACTCCAGACAGGTAATTTATGACCTTTACCATTCTATAGATTATTATTTATTATTACAATTACTATTATCGATATATTCAATGAACCCTAAGTTAACATAATAATTATTACAATAACCTTCTCAATAATCAACTTGAAATTGTATTCTCCCGACATTTCTACTGGATGCTCAGCCTTCATCATTATTCTGATGAAGCCTAGAGCATGAATACAATTTCAAGGAGAAGCTATTGTAAATATTGTTCTTCATCTTATTATTATTACTGTAAACTTTATTATTATTATTATTATTATTTTAACTGTTATTATTACAGTTATTGTTCTTATTATTATTGCTCTTAATGTTTTTAATATTATTATTAATTATGAATGCTGTAGTTGTTATGATTTTTGTTGTTGTGAGATTGCAATTTTTTCCCATTATTAATATTACTGTTATTACTACTACTATTAACTTTCTTGTTAGTCATTGGTTATTATCATTATTAGTTTTTTTCTTTTTTCACTCGTTTTATTATAAACAAAAACAATTAAAAATACAAAGATATTAACAAACATATTTATAACTTTATTATTAGATAATTAAATAAATAAATACTTAAATAAATAAATACATAAATAAATAAATACATAAATAAATAAATACATAAATAAATAAATGTTTCTAAAGCTTGTCCTGCAAGCTGCGATGCAAGTATCGCTTGCATGAATGGTGGAACTTGTGAAGTAAGTACTATTATTATTCACTAGTTCATGGTTTGTGGTGTCATTTGTATTAGAGAGAAAGCAATTTCTACACTAAGTTACAGGCTATAATATAGATGGACTTTATTGTTCAGAGTATTATTCAGTTGTTATTAAAAGTGGGGATGCAAAGAATATTAGCATATTTACACCATTACTCATTGAATTGTTGACCTATCAATATGTCTGCCAAGGGAATTATTATATGGAATTCATGTTGAGCTTCAAGCTCTATAGCAATCATTAAGCATTGCAAATGATAACGATTTAGACATAACAGAGTCATGAATGATATTAAAACGTTGACAAAATTTCATATAAGCTAAGGATGAATAAATATATTGCTGTTGAAAAAGTCATTACCTTCATAGATAATAGATCAAAATGCATTAGTCCTCCATCGTTTCATATCTTGTCATATTTTATATTCTCCTGATATAAATGTATATATTCATGAGCAGTTCAGAAGCCAAAATAAGTAGAACAAACCTGACACATGTAGAAATAATTAACAAGCTCTTATTTTATAGTTCACTTCCTAGCTGGTACACACATATAGGGTCATTATATAGTAATACATGAGCAAGAAAAAGAAAAAGGTAAAAATATTTAAAACAAACGAAGACTGAGAATAACGTATAGGGCAAGTGGCTCATACAGGCTATGGTGCTAGCCTTTCAAAACCACTGTACATATCAACCTTTTCTCTAGCAGTCCATGTTTGCATATATCCTCCAAAGGTTAAAGTTTAACGTGAATGCTTTATATGCTATTCACACTACTAGTTTGCTGAAAATCTGGAATACTCAGTACAGCTTGTGTTGCCCTCATGAAACAGCTAAAGAAATGTTAGAAACAGAAAGGAGGATGTATCTCAGAATTAGGAGCGAAGACTGAAAGGCACACTACAATCTAGATTTGCATGGGAAAAAATGGAGGACTTCTATTCAATGAACTAACAAAGAGGAAAGCTCTAAGAACTGAAATATATATATACATATATACATATATACATACATGATATATATTATATATAAACATATGTGTAAGTGAACTTGCAAGAAGAGAGTACGAATTCTATATATTTAACAACATTTATGGGTTGTGACAACATGGATATGCCAGGAGAGACCATAATAATTATAATTACATATATATAAGCTAATACAGTGAGCATAAGTAGCATCATAGCATTGGCACAGGAGAAAATAAAGTGGATATGTAAGGAGGTGCAACAAAGTGGAGTAACAATCTAGGTATATAAAATTTCACCTCTTTCAGACTGGTCCGGCACATGGGTTATGTTTGTGATTACAGGCTCCAAAATAGATTTAAAAGGTGATGACATAATATTTAGCCCACTTTGTAGGACTTACATTTTTCCCTATAATTAAGAATCCTCCTACAAGTATTATGGCTGGAATGAGGGTGGTTGAATTATTGGTAGCTAATATTATAAATTACACCCAGCTTTATCAAATTTCATGACTGATAGACTATAATAACCCTGTGCTGCTCAATTTAACATTGTAATCTGCATCTTATGCATATTCAACAGAGTCGAATGTGCCACTGTCCTTATGATTACAAAGGCAAATCAATATTGCTTTTGCTATATTATCTTTACTGACATGTTTAATTAGAGTGGAAAGAATGCATGCACTACCTGTGTGAGATCACCTCCCCTAACAAATAGACAAGAATGGGAGCAAGAAGTGAGTGAGAAAGAGCAAATCATGCTGTAGGAGCTGAGGAACTGTGGAGAGTTCAGCTATGAAGAAACTATTGACTTTGACTTCCACCCATACATTTCTACACATCTTCACTTAGCCCCTATTGTTTGAATATTGCCATGCATCTTCACTTGTCCCTCAATGTTTAAACATTGTCACACACCTTCACTTGACCTCCAATGTTTGAACTTTGCCACTAACCTTTTGACCCCCAATGTTTGAACATTAACTTGACCCCCAACGTTTGAACATCAATCTAATTATAGGAAATTATGCCTCTGCTTACTTCTCTAAGGTTATAAAAATCATGCTCAGCCCTCACAAACAAAATAATTGGAGTAGTAAGTAGCAGTCATCATTGTCAAGAGGTAATTGAAGCTCTTGCACTAATCCATAGGCAGCCTGAAGGCAGATGATTAATCACATGAAGAGCTAGGTATGTGTGTGATATAAATGTCCTATCCACCTTCCGCCACCTCCCAATATAATTATTGTTATTATTATTTATTGGTAGATATAGTGAATTATGAAATTCTCCCCTCGCACTTCCCCATGAAAACAAAAATTGATGTCAGAGTGATGTCATAGTCATGTCATTCTTTATGGTACTGATATCTTATACAGGATCTCTTTGTCAAAATTTGACAGCTGATTTTACTACTCCAACCAAGGAAATATCTACTCAAACTCCACCCACATCTGATTTAGCTTCAACTTCCACAGGTGACAGTAACCATGGTGATATCAGCATCACCACCACTGTGACCATCAGAAATAATAGGGGAACGACCTTCAGCGATGTCCAAACGACAATTAACACTCCAGCTATTACATCTTGTGGTAAATAATAATAATAGCCAGTATAACAGTTAAGTTTAGGAACATGTGTAGCAGGCATAGGAGTTTTCATGAATATTTCAGATGCACATTTAGCTCATGCTAAACTGTATCTTGCACAAATTTGGACTTATTCAGGCATAATCCATCATTCAGATCTGTATGGGATTAAGGCATTGTCAGGGATGGACCTGCAAAAGATTATCCTGACATTTAATAGAACATTATAATGTGTGTGGTGACTATAATAATATTGTGTGTATAATGTGTCGTAAAATAGTAAGGTGTTGATTATGTCATGTGAGGGTACTGAGGGGAGCACGTGTAGAACAATATATATGTGGTCGGCTTGCCCTCAGTAGCCAGTTCGATTTTTGACCTTGTTTCTGTAAAGTGTTTCTGAAGTTTTAATAATATAAATTATAGTACTTGTTGATACTAGCTTTGAAGATAGATCACTCTAAAGTTTGACCTAGGCTACCCTAAGTTAAGGGTTGAAACAAGCGCGAACCTCAACAGGAATCAGTTAGGATTCTTAGGATTAGGACCAAGGAAGTAGCTGGAGCAATGGGATCCGACTATGATGAAATGCTATGTACATTCTGGAACTAGTTTTTTTATTTTAGGAAATGTGTTATCCTTTATAATCGAAGTTAAAACTGTGGACACTATATCTAGCTGCATTGTAGCATTTCAATCAAAAGGATTACACCATGTGTGCAACCTGTGAGCAGGTTCTTGTGAAAGGAGCATTGCGGGAACTTGTCACGCAAAATATTGGCAAACTCTGTGAGGTCCACTATGACCAA
Source organism: Cladorhizidae sp. MBARI D1340-BT2 (assembly GCA_028752905.1). Classification (NCBI taxonomy): domain Eukaryota; kingdom Metazoa; phylum Porifera; class Demospongiae; order Poecilosclerida; family Cladorhizidae; species Cladorhizidae sp. MBARI D1340-BT2. Next base: position 247,541 of record JAQNBH010000095.1, read on the forward strand.
TACGCAACAAATTCTGTTCTATATAATGGCAGAGTCCTATCAGAGTTTCAGTCGAGGTGAAGGTGGTAAAACATTGCATAATGTCATATATTTCCTCTGAAATAGCAAAAAGATCATACCAGAAGTTATGTTCTTGGTCAAGTTTGTTCTGTTTATGCCGGCAACAAATGCCAGCTCTGAAAGTGCTTTCAGTGCAGTGAGAAGGGTGGGGTCTGAATTCCATACAACCATGTCGAACAAATGCCTCAATCCTCTTATGATATGCACAGAGCATAAAGATCTGGTGAAGGAACTAAGCCTGAAGCATGTTAGCAATAAATGTGGATAGAGTAGAGAGTCACTCATCATATATGGCCTCTTCTACATAGCAGTAATAGATATGGAAGAATGCCTCTCTATTCTAGGTCTTTCAGATTCTCTTACATTAATTTTTATGTCCTGATGACAGTCATATCTGTTCATGTTAGATGGATAAAACCTGCTATATTTTAAGTTTAAAAGTCGGTAGAATTACTAGGGTGGTACCCCAGGGTGACCAGCATTACTGTGCTTTTGCCCCACCCCAATTTTCAGATACAATCTATGACCCTGAGGGAATGTATTAAACTGTTGATGTCTAACTAGCCTAAAGATATTGTTGATGTGCTAGGTATGCAAAGTTTAAACCTAGACTTGTAGCAAGCAGACACTTATC